>JAYJMB010044108.1:0-127930 GCA_036873735.1 Pouteria campechiana
ATCGGGGGTTGGGGGGGGGGGGGGTGTTCTGCTCAGCCCATGGGAGATAAGGGATCAACCAAAAACCTATCTAATAGTTGAATCAGCCTCCAATGACCCATAGAAGTAATTGAATGGCCTCAAGGTGTGCACTGACTAGATTATAGCACCCATTGGCTCAGTTGGATGATCATAATTACTAATTTGTTATGCAATTGATAGTTGCTTCACATTTGAAAAAACTACCATTTTAGTCTTAAATGGTATCAACATGCGAAGTTGGTGTTCACTCAATGGATGTAATTGATCACATGATCCATGTGAAGGCACCAGTATTGGTATTTCAAGAAACCAATGGCAGATACCAAATCAACTGCTAATGAATTGTCTAGCAAAATTACCCATCATATCTCTGGAATTCTTAGGTCATTTTGCCATTCAGCTGCATTTGCTTTTGGTTCTTTGAAAAACACCTCTGCCCATATTATGAACCGCCGAACATGGCATCGGACTGATGTTTCTTCCAATTCTTCTTCACTTGTGCGTGAGTTTGGCTTTAGTAATGTCTCTTTAAAAAAGTAGTCTCCTTAAGGAACTGGAAATGCTTAGACTATGTCTTACATTCATAAGGGTAATAGCCTAGTAAGAAAATTTGCTCTAGGCACTGCTTTCTCCTTGACATCATAGGGATTGAGTGCCAATATTCCTTTGGCAAATATGATAAGTGGAGATAAAATGATTAGTAGGGTGGATACTGAAAGGAAATTCAGGAATGCCATCTATTAAAAAATAGGCATAAACCCATCTATTGAAAGGCCCAACACACCCCCATTGCCACATGCCACCATGGTGCCTAATTGTTATGTTAAGCACCCCGGTGTTTCCTTCTTATTCAATTACAGTTGAGCCATAGGCTGTTTTAGAAACTTTTCTATGTGGAACTTATGAACCTATTAAACATATAGAGTTTGAGGATGCTCTATGGTCAATCAAAGCTTCTAAAAAGCAATCTGTTGATGTGCTTGTGGAGCAATTGGAAACCCACAATTCCTTAGATGTTGGCAAATCAAAGTCCCCTAAGATAAAGACAAAGAAGATGATATATGTAAAGCATAAGTCAAATCAACTAGTTGCTACTCCCAAGCCTGAAATTCAAGAATTATATATCCCTAGCATAAGAAGGATGCAAGCATTGCCTTACTCCTCAACAAATGATTTCTATTATAATAAGAAAAAGAATCAGCTTGTTCGTAACAATGTGTCACTAGAAAGTCAATTGAAGCAAGTTGTTATTATCCCTGATGACAAAGATCATAACTCAAAATCTAACAATGGATCAAATGGCTACACATATGGACTGCTAGCCCCTCATTCATTCGATCAAATGGTCAAAGGATGCGAATAATGCATACACTAACAAAGTTAGTCTCATGTTGCCAAATTAGGTTTCCCCACCTATCTAACCATCATGCATAACATGTTGGATCATAAATCCAACATTGGGCTTATAAGTGAGTAATTATGTATTGTAGACTATCATATAAGGTTAAGCCCATTTAAAATTTATTAAGATTTGGTTAATTTGGGCTTTAATGTATCTGATAGGTTGTGGGCCTTTAATGCGTAGAGACTTAGGAGTAATTTCTATTTTTATGATGGGCTAAAATACCAAAAGATAATGTGTAAATACGCATGAGCTATCTATATATGGTGGTCATAGTCCCTGAGTCACATCTATTATATCCATTCTTTCTGACATCCCATCACTAGCTAGAAAACTCATGGAAAGGGCAAAAAGTTCTCTTAAGGGAACACGTGTTGATCTAGAAGGCCAACAGCACGGCTCTAAACAGCAATCAACATTATGGATTTAGGTACATTTCCGCTTTTATGTTTATTAATTCTTGCTAATGTAATATCAATAATCTTGAGATTTATGTGATAATTTTCACAAGAGGAATTATCCCAACAAGTGGTATTAGAGCCTCTTCATATTGAATCATTGAGATGAAAGAAAATCAAGTTTCTTATTATTAGATTGTTAATAGAAATCAAATTTCAAAATCCAATATCAAATAACCCAAAAATTTCACTTTTAAATCTGGTCGTTGGTTTAAAAATATAATAAAATTAGGGCAATAGGGCATCTTCTTCTTTGCAACCCGCACCCATGGCTGCCGAACCAAAGAAAGATAAAAACCCCATCTGCCCTAAGTTGCCACCATCTGCTACTGCCATCGCTAGCCCCTAGCTGCTGCTATTTGCTTCAATCATTGCCTTCTGCCTGCACCTAGCTGGGTTGGTCGCACCGGAGGCGTGCGAACAAAAAATCTGGTTTTCTTCTGATCGGACGACGTTGTTTCTTACAACAATCTCAATTAGAGAAAATCTAATTTGGACAGATGGTCTTGGATCTGGTTTGGGCGGCTAATCTGTTGGACCCAATTTTGGATCTACCCCAAAAAACCTACCACTAATGCTGCCTTGCTATTTCTATCTGCCATTGCCAACCACTATAGGCACACACTGGTGCCAACGATGTCAATCCTACAGTGCCTACCTTTGTTGTCCGACACCAGCCCCTTCCTTTGTCACCTGCCTTGCCACCAGCACTACTTGCCCGCCCGCCTGGTAAGGCAGGATGCACTGGTAGCATGCATCTGCCTGGTTGGGTGGCTGCCATGGCCGTTGGGCACATTTGATCGGATTTTTTATTTTGGATTTTCATACTTCAATCAAGAGGCTGTGATCGTCTGACTAGGTAGAGATTTCCTAGCTGGGCAGCTACATTGGTGGGTATGGACTGAGACAATGGGTTCGGCCTGGTCAAAGGAGCTGATTCGGATGAAGACAAACCTGACTTTCGACAACAGGAAGAAGAAAACCCATCACCGCAAAAAAAACCCCACAACTAGTGCCGCCATTTGTCATCACCGAACGCCGTCCTCATCCAACCCAAGCATTAGTCGCTGCCATCAGTGTTGTCTGTTGCTGATTGCAGTTGCTGGCTGGACTAGATGCCACTGTTTGTTTGGTCCGATTGGTTGGCTAGGGTTGATCGGCCTAGCATCATCTTCTATGGTGCGCGGACAATTTAGGGTTTTCAAAAAAAATGAAATTTGAATTTGGGATCTTGGAATTCTGAATGAATGACCTGATTTGGGATTTTCTGATTTGGATAATGGCAGCAATGGATGGTTGGGGACATGATATTTAGGATTTTAAAAATTAGAATCTAAATTTTAGGATACAAAATCTAAAATTCTGATTTTCTCTAATCAATTTCCACATTTTTTGATATTCTGGATTTATTTTGACAATTCAGATTTTGCAAAATATGACTATATTTTTATATTTAATATTGATAGATTTAAAGGGCTTAAATTTTGTCCCTTAAACACTTGATTTGGTCTAATAGATCAATCATAAAATATTTAGATTCCCAATTATCATGTGATTCATAAAGTTTATAGATTTATTATTTATAAGGTTATTTTTTTAGGAAATCTTTTAAGAAAATTTTTCTTGGGTGCAATTTTAAATTCGAATATTGGTATGGTTGTATATATATTTTGAGATGAGTTAATTGAAACAACATGTCACCAAGATGACTTCTATTATGGAAATTAATTTATTTTAAATTTTAAAAGGTTGTGCACTTGAAACTTATGTGAATATTGACCGGCCCAAAGGAAGGTTGACATTTAACAGAATCGTATGTGCATCTATGGTAATAAATGTGTGATGATTATTTGGTTTTATATGTGATTAATAAATCGACGCAAAAGCAGATTTATTTTTTGACATATTCTTATTGTCAGTGTTTGATTACTACACCAAGATATCACTTGTAAGTTAATATTTTATCCAAAGATAAAATGTTGATGGAGTGCTTGGTATCTTGAGATCGGGGTTTACTTTTATTTGAATTTATTATTATGATTTTTTGGTTTTAAGACTTATGTGAGCTTATTTTTTTGTTTATTTATTTTTCTCTGTTTAGCTATGATTCCTGTCAATATTACTATCAACATCAATTCAATGAGGTATAAATCAGATAAGGAAGCTGCATATATGACGCCTCAAAAAAAAACAACAAAAGAAACTGGTTTCTTCTATGGAACTAAAGAACATAAAAAGAAGCAGTTTACTAATTATCACACATGGTGTGCTAAAAGGGGTATACTTCTTAATTTGGTTTACTCTGAGGTTAATTTAACTTTGGTACCTAAACACACATGATGGATAGATTCTAGTGCAATAGCTCACATCAATGTGTCTATGCAGGGTTGCCTAAGTTATCATAAGCCAAATGATAGTGAAAGATACATCTATGTGGGCGATGACAAGACTGTTCAAGTTGAGGCAATTGAAAATTTTAGATTACTGTTAAAGACTAAATATTATTTCAATCCTGATAAGACATTTATTATACTATCTTTTAGACGGAACATGATTTCTATTTCTGCTTTAGACAAATTTGGTTATTCTTGTTCATTTGAAAATAAAAATTTTAATTTGTTTCATGATTTAAAATTGGTTGGTTTTGGTTCTTTATCAGGTAATTATAATCTTTATTTGATACAATTGTTTCATTTAATGAATCCCTACAATTAAGTATACTAGGTGTAAAGAGAAAATTAATCCATGAGAATTCGGTTGCGTTATGGCACAAGAGATTAGGTCATATCTCTAGACGGAGAATAGAGAGACTTGCGTTAGATGAAATTCTAGATCCCTTACATTTTGCAAATTTTGATATTTGTGTTAATTGTATAAAGGGAAAGCAAACCAATAAAAGCATATTTGAAGCTAACATGAATTTGGACTTCTTATAACTTATACATACAGATATTTATGGGTCATTCCCTTTGGCTACTTGGAATAGTCAATAATATTTTACAATGTTCATAGACAATTTTTTCAGGTATGGCTACATATATCTCATTCATGAAAAGTCATAGTCATTAGACATGTTCAAAAATTATAAGGTTGAAGTTGAAAATAACTTAGCAAAAGGATCAAAAGTGTTAGATCTGACCATGGTGGTGAATATTATGGTAGATATGATGGTTTAGGTGAATAATGTCTAGGACCGTTTGCTAAATTCCTAGAGGAATGTAGTATCATCTCATAGTATACTATGCCGAGTTCACCCACTATGAATGATGTTGCTGAAAGATGAAACAGAACGCATAAGGACATGGTAAGGAGTATGATTTCTCATTCTACCTTACTAGAATCACTCTGGGGAAAAGTACTTAAGACTGCAGCTTATATCTTTAATAGAGTTCCAACTAAAACAACTACCAAAATCCCTTATGAGCTTTGGAAAGGTAAGAAGCCCAATTTAAAATACTTGCATCTTTGGGGATGTCAAGCTGAGATAAGGCCTTATAGGCTTAATGAAAGAAAACTGAACTCAAGGACGATGAGTCGTTATTTTATTGAATACTTTGAGAGATCCAGGGGGTACAAGTCTTATCATCCCACAACTAAGTCAATTTTCAAATTGGAAAATACTCGATTCTTTGAGGATGTTGAGTTTGCCGGGGGAGATATAGTTAGAGACTTTGTCTTTGATAAGGAATATGTTGATATTCCCATAGGTGTTATTGACACTGATCATAATTCTATTCATGACTTTGTTCAAGACATAATGGATTAAAACAATGTCGAAGAACCTCCCAATCAAGAAATAATTCCAAAAGAACAAACTCTACCACCTCAAGAACCTATGGGCTCAAGCAAGCATCTTAGGAATGGTATTTCCAAGTTTCATGAAGTGATCATCTCATTTGGCTTTGAGATAAATTTGGTTGATGATTCTGTATACCATAAGTTTTGTAGGAGCAAGTATATTTTTCTAGTTTTGTATGACATTTTGCTTGCTAACAACGATATATGGCATGCAGAACCAGATGATACCCCTGTGGCAAAGAGAGATGGCTTTAGTCTCAAACAGTGCCCTAAGAATGATTTTGATAAAAATAAAATGTAAAAAATCCCTTATATGTCAATAGTAGGGAGTTTGATGTATATTCAAGTTTGTACGCATTTGGATATTGCATACATTATTGAGATGTTGGGCAGATATTTAAGTAATCCAAAAATAGACCATTAGAAAGCAGATAAACTGGTCTTGAGATACTTATGAAGAAAAAAAGGCTATATCATCACATATCGGAGGTCGAATTAGCTTGAGATCATTAGGTATACTAACTCCGATCATGCTGGATGTCAAGATAGTATAAAATCTATGTTGGGCTATGTCTGTCCACTAACTGGGGGTGCTACCTCCTGGAAGAGTGCTAAATAGTCTCTTATAGCCTCTTCTACTATAGAGGTAGAGTTCATAGCATATTATGAGACATCCAATTAGGCAATATGGTTGAAGAATTTTGTCACAAGGTTGCACATAGTGGATGGTATTGAAAGGCTACTTAAGTTATTTTGTGACAATAAGTCCGCAGCTTTATATTCTAACAACCACAGGAGTTGGAAGAAGTCAAAGTTTATAGACATCAAGTTCCTAGTTGTTAATGTTTATAATTGATGGACTGGATTGATTATGGATACATTTCGGTAATGACAGCAAAGTTGAGCTCATATAGTTATTTTTTACAATGCATGATTATAAGGTTACACATATAGCCCAAGTAGGAGATTGTTGGATCATAAATCCAACATTGGGCTTATATGTCAATGATTATGTGTTGTGGACTGTTATATAAGGTTAAGCCCATTTAAAGTGATCTGTTAAGATTTAGTTAATTTAGGCTTTAATGTATCTGATAGGGTGTGAGCTTTTAATGCGTAGAGACTTGAGGATAATTTATATTTTATGATGGTCTAAAATAGAAATACCAAAAGATAATGCATAAATATGCATGAGTTATCTATATATAGTGGTCATGATTTCTGGGTCACATGTATGTTATTTCCATTCTTTTTGGCATCTTATCACTAGAGAGAAAACTTAAAGAAAAGCTAAAGGGTTCTCTTAAGGGAATAAGTGTTGATCTAGAAGGCTAACCGCATGGCTCTAAACAGCAATCAACCATTATGGATTCAAGTACGCTTCTGCTTATGTATTTATTAATTCTTGATAATGCAATATTAATGATTCTGAGATTTATGTGATAGTTTTCACAAAATAAATTATCCCAACATAACACAGATGCACACAAATGAACAACATCCATGCAACAATATTCGTATAGCATGCATCAGAATCCATAGGAAGTCAAATCCCAAAACAAAAGCATAAATTCAAAAAATCAAATCCAAATTTATTCTAATTTAAGAAGTATAAAATCATCAATTCGGAAAAGCCAAAAGAGCGAAAAAGAAAAGGAAAAGTATATTACTTTAGTAGAAAGTAAAGAAAGAAAGATCAATAACATTTCAAAGAACCAAAATCACCTGGATGCTCATTGCCTTCTTGTTGGATTCCAGTTGACTTCCTACAAATGCCATCAAAAACAATCGAAAGTCAACCTAGACAAGAGAGAGAGAGAGAAGAGAGAGAGAGAGAGAGAGAGAGAGAGAGTCGTAGTCTACGAAGAATAGAGGAGAAGATGTTGTCCAACCCTAAGGAAATCTGTTCATACAGAGTCAAAGCAAATCGATGTTTGACATCAAGGCGAGCCACTCACGGCCAAGGGTAGTGGGAATGCTGTCGAAGACAAAGGAGATGGTGCTATCAACATCAATGGTAGCCATGTCCTTGGTTTGGTGTCATTAGGTACCTCTCCATTCTCTGTCTGGTAGACAGAGGCAGGAATGGGGGAATAAAAAATTGAAGCATAACAGTTCTGGTTTGGGTGTAGCAACACTACACTCATTGGAAATGGGCAAAAGGAATAGCGCAATAGTGCTAGTTTGGGTGTAGTAGTGCTTTACATGATGGAATTTTGATTTAGTAAGAAACTTTAATATCTAGTGTTGATTGTAGGTTGAATGATAATAAACATGAAGTTTATATTCTGTAGAGTTAATTTTATAAAAGGTATGAAGATAATAAATATAGGGAAATAATGTTTAATAATGGAATAAAAATTTATGAGAAAATGATAATATTATTGCTACATAATTATTATGACAAGAATTTTGATATACAAGCATAATTTTTAGTAACAAATTTATATAATTTATTATTACTATTTATTTTTAGTGACTTATTTGAGAAATTATTTTGTTAGACTTTTAAAAATTTATGACACATAAGTTGTTGTAAAAGAAACCTTTACCAAGGAGAGGTCGGTTTCCCCAAAATTATTAATCCTATTTTTAAAGTACTAAACATAACTAATATTTGACTACCTTTAGTACTAAATATAGCTATTTTAAATTGGTTGCCTTTACGTAATACTAAATATAGTCATTTTGGGTGGGCTACATTTGCTATTAAACGTAGCCAAAATTTTGGCTGCATTTGGTATCAAACGTAAAAAGTTTTGCTATATTTGATACTAAACTCAGCCAAAAGTTTGGCTACATTTAATAGCAAATGTAGCCCACCCAAAATGACTACACTTGACATCAAATATAGCCAACTTTGGCTACATTTGATTAGCAATACTAAATATTATTATCATCAATTATTTTATTTAATTTAGGAATTAAATCATATAATATATAACCTAATTCATTATATGTATACCGCCTCATAAAAAAATACATACTAAACTAACAAAAGGTTAAAATAAATCAATTAATTTATTTTTTAAAAAATACCAAATGCAGCCATTTTTGCTTTAAATACATTTGGTATAAATGTAACCAAAATATTGGCTGTGTTTGGTATCGAACGCAGCAAAAATTTTTGCTATGTTTAGTACCAAACATAGCTAAAAGTTTGGCTACATTTATTATCAAATGCAACTCACCTAAAATGGCTGCACTTGACATCAAACACGGCCAACTTTGGCTGCATTTGGTTAGCAATACTAAATATTATTACCATCAATTATTTTGTTTAATTTAGGAACCAAATTATATTATATATGACCTAATGCATTAAATATATACCGCCTCATCGAAAAAATAAAAAATACATACCAAACCAACAAAAGATTAAAATAAAGTAATTTATTTATTTTTTTAAAAATACCAAAACTAGTCAATATTTAACTACCTTTAATATTAAACGCAACCATTTTAAATTGGCTACCTTTATATAATACTAAATACAGTCATTTTTGCATTAACTGCATTTGATATAAATGTAGCCAAAATATTAGTTGTATTTGGTATCAAATGCAACAAAAATTTTCGCTACATTTGATACTAAACACAACCAAAAGTTTAGCTATGTTTAATAGCAAATGCAGCCCACCCAAAATGGTTGTACTTGACATCAAAAGTGGCAAACTTTGGCTACATTTGGTTAGTAATACTAAATATTATTTTATTTAATTTATGAATCAAATCATATTATATAATCTAATTTATTAAATATATACTGCATCATCAAAAAATAAAAAAATACATACTAAACCAACAAAAGTTTAAAATAAATCAATTAATTTACTTCTTTAAAATACTAAATGCAATCAATATTTGGGTGCCTTTAATATCAAATGTAGTCATTTTAAATTGACTGGCTTTATGTAATACTAAATGCAACTAGTATTTTAGCTATGTTTAACAACAAATGTGGCAAATTTTTTGTTGGTTGTGTTTGATGTCAAACATAGCCAACTTTGACATTACAAAATGGATGCATTTAGTGTTAAAAGTAGCTAAAATGTTGGTTGTATTTAGCATTATTTAGTTAGCTACATTAAATGTTATAAGTTAAATTATTTTGTTTAATTTAGGTATCATATTATATATAACCAAATTTACTTTTATCATATTAATATATATATATATATTAAAAGTATATTTTATCATTAAACAAATAAAAAATAAATACTCAACCGTATAAAAGTAGTTCAATTGACAAGGCTAAAATAAATAAAGTAATTTACTTTTTTGAATATCAAACGCAACCAACATTTGGTTGCATTTAATGCCAGATGTAGCCATTTTGTGTTGGTTGTCTTTACATAACACTAAATGCAGTCAATATTAAACATAACTAATATTTTAAATATATTTAATACTAAATGCAATCATTTTCTAGTTGACTGTCTTTATATAATACCAAATGCAACTAATGTTAACTGCATTTGACATCAAATGCAACCATTGTGAGTTGACTGCATTTGATATCAAATGCAACCGACATTAGCTGCATTTAGTATGATAAGCATCCAAATAAAAAATGACTACATTTAGTTTACTGCAATAAGTGGTTTTTGGTTTAGTGATATGAAGTCTCTAAATCGAGATGAATTTTTGAATTTTTAATGAAATAAATGATGTTAAATTTGATGGATGTATTAGATAGCCTACGGGGCCCATTGCGTCATTTGAATGGAAGATTCTATTATAATATTACTATGCAATCACTTTCCTTTATGTAATTCTAATCATTATATTAGATAAATAATAGAAGTCAGGATATTGATTCTAATTTTACATCAATTGGTTTTACCTCTAACCATTAAAACTAAAAGGTAACGTGCTGAATTCTTGATGAAAATTATTCAAAAATTTGTTAATGGAGTGAAAAACAATGATTAGGTTACTTCTTGTCATGCTTTGTGTGTGCATTCATGTTACTTTACATGTCTTCATGCACGGGGAATGATTCTATATATGATGGAGGTTTTTTGGTGAAATCTCATTATGATGTTTTATTCAAATTCAAGTAATTCAGAATATTTATTTTCATATCTAGTTTTATAATCTTCAAATTATTTTAATTGAAAATTTAGGCATGCCATAACAAATGAAAACTCACGCAACCATGACTTGAAACTACTTTTTAATGTAATTTTTAGACCTCGCATAAGTTTTGAATTCAAATGATTTTAAATAACTTAACTAAATAAATAGTGTTGAAAAGGATCTGAAAAAAATATCATGATTTGTAAAAATCTCAGAAAGTATTATGATGCATTCCTCACCTGGACTACTCCGTTTACCTATTTGCACCACTTATAATCGATTTTCCTTTTTATAAATTTATGCAAATATTCCACTATTTATCCAAAGCTATTTATTAAAAATCAACTCAAATGGTTAACTAGAATTTAAAAAAAAATTTGAATTAAGGTTGAAATTAAGTCTAAATAAAATTTTAAACTTAGTACTAGGGTTAGATTGAACGTGACAGGATGCAAGTCATGCAACACAACCTGAGTTGCCCCATTACTCCACTCTTTTGATGGAACCCACTCCGCACCTTTCTTTCCACACATGGCAAAGGTGCATGGATTACCTCTAATAGTAAATCTTAGATAGGCTAGATCAGCCCCAAAAATATTTAGACCATTTTCGAGCTAGCCTATGTATCCAAAATTTAATTCTAAGCTGTATATGACCGTAATAAAAGACTAGTTTTAGCAACACATTTTAATGAAGCATATATATTGAGGATATATACATACTTGGATGGTCTACATCAAATTAATAAAGCTGACTAATTATACGTATCGTGTAGCTATGAACTCATTATTTTAATATTGTTTTCCTTTCCCATAATGAAGGGCACCTATGTTTAGATTTCAGAATAACTTCTAATTTTCCTGAAGATCCTTTAAAGTCTCTTATTTTTCGTGAACCTAGAAAATGAGATAAAAGAGAGAGGATTTGATGGTTGATTTTTTAATCTAGGCGGTGTATCACCTAAATATCACCTTGTAATTATTTTTCTAACAATAAGTCCTCCATCTACGTTGTAAATATCTAATTTCGGGTTAAGCAAAGGATGCAAATTTTGTCCATTTAAGCAAAGTTTTCAAAGAAAATGGCCACCAAATTGAGAACTTGGAATCGTTGATTTGATTACATAGTAAATAATCCAAGCTATATAACCAAAATTATGTAAACATTATGATATTAACTGCACGAACAGGCGAATATTTTCGAAGGCCATTTCTCTTGAATAAACAATAGATGGATGATTAGGTGTTTCATGAAGTATCAAGTTTAAATCATAAGAAATAGAATGTGCGGCACTGAATAGACAGCTTAAAATTCAAAATTAGCATGCAAGATTTATTAATCCAAATTTACCTTATTTCACTAATCAATTACCCGATCCATTAATTGTGACAAAAATTTGTAGGTTGTTTGGTGCATTGAAGTGAAAATTCGAATATATAAAATAAATTAACATTTAATTGTGTTTTAAAGAGTGAGCCTCAGGCGAGCTCAAATGCCGTATATTCAAGTGACTTGAATTTCTTCATTAGTATGTAGCATAACGATAAGATTTATAAATATGCGCGTCGTTCACATGGAAATAAGATTTCCAATTAGGCGGCTGGGGTTTGACGGGCGCTAGCAACGGCGTTCTGAGAGTCTGGGTCAGCGGACATGTGCCCCAATTTGCAGGTCTTCATCAGGCATGCAGACGGTCATGGAATGTTCTTTTGGGGGTCTTGAAAAGGCAATGAGCCTCAGCTCGTACCGGTTAGAGCTTGGAATTCGGTGAACTCCCATACAAAAACACATGACGCGGACTCCTAACATTACTACTAACCCAACAGAATCATCGCGCAATCACAACCAACTTCCAATCTCTGACGCTTCACCTGACCTGAACTTTTGGTTTCTTGACCAGATCAGATGTTTCCAAAAGTTACTATATTTGGGATTACTACAATACTGCTTGTGAAATGAAATCTCTTGAAATGGTCCTCCCATACAAATCCTTTGCCTTCGAACACAGAAAACGAAAGACCGCGTGGACAGTTTTTATAGCAACTATACTATTCTCGGAATGAGAAGATTCAAGATGGCGTGGCATTCCCATGGGAACCAAATCAGCTGTGAGACAAATAAACACAGATTCAGATTCTCACGCCATCCATGTGAAATTGCTTTAACCAATCAAATCCCATGGCGTTCACCTGCGTCGACCCACCAGGCCCCGCCTCAATTGCTTTCTACCAGCGGAGACGTGAATACGAGAGGATCAGAAACAGCGCTCGAAAATGGGCCCGACGCATTTTATTTGATATATCTACACGGTTCATTTTCTTTTATTCAAAATTTTAATTCTACAAAATAAAAATCCAAAGAAATTTATTATTTCATGTGGGCTTTTTGAATAAAAATGATAAATATCCACTTTTTAATCAATATTACTGATAAATTTTAATTTGTTTTAAAGATAATGTATGGGTCTGATTAAAAATATAAACAACATTATTATGAAAATAATACCAATATAGATGGACGGTTTGTTTCTTATCTCTACATGTGAGTGATCGTGGATGACATAGAGAACCAATGGCCGTAAATGTTTCTGGAGATGACATTAATACAATGTAGGCCCTGCTTTTATACTCAGCACTGCCTGTAGGCGGGACTGCTGTGCTCCACGTAATCCGCGTTCATATGACTACAGGCCTCATCGGATTGTGAGTGGCGGAAAGAAACTAAGAAAGAGATGCGCCATCGGAATAAAATGCAATTTTCCTCTGGCTCAGATGTGACAATGAAGCCCCCATAATTGAGCCAACTTTTTAGCTATATGTGCAACGGTTCCATCCATCTGAACGAGACATCAGACGTTGAACTCATATCTGCTATATTCCATGATCCGATAACGGTCCAATCAGACCATTCGCCCAAAGGCCTATTCCGCCTCATCGGATTGTTGGTGGCGTAAAGAAACTAAGAAAGAGAGAAAAATGCGCCATCGGAATAAAATGCAATTTTCCAATGGCTCAGATGTCACAATGAAGCCCCCATAATTGAGCCAACATTTTAACTATACATGCAACGGTTCCATTCATCTGAACGAGACATCAGACGTTGAACTCATATCTGCTATATTCCATGATCCGATAATGATCCAATCAGACCATTCGCCTAAAAGTTTCAATGGAGCCAGTCTACTATTAACTAGATTAGATAAAATTTAAGTTTATTATCATACTTTAACTCGGTTTATTTAATTAGTGAAATTATTTTATGTATCAATTCAATAATAATAATAATAACGACACACTTGGAATTTTGGTATCTCATAGTAGTAATCATAATTATCTTGTTTGACGCTTTTATTACCTTCGCAGAAATACTTCTTAGTGATCAAATGTATGTAATTTTCTTCAAAATTTTTAATGACAAAGCACGACTGCACCTGTAATACCATGATGGTGAATTAACCATAATTCTTTCAAATGTTAGAAAAATTGAATGTGGACTAACAGAGAAAAATGATGATTTCTACCTTTAATTTTGCAGTGAGTGGTGTCTTCTCCTCCTCCCGGATGTCTGACCATGTCTTCTTTCCGAAAATGGATGACAATATCTTCAGGATGTATTTAATAATCCTTGGTGTGTGTTTCACACTTTCTTCTATCGTTGGTTTATTGGTCTTCGGGTCAATCTTAATAAACGTTAGAACCGCTACCATTTGAAGGACCTCATCCTCTTCTCTATATTCATTTCATTGATGAAAAGTTGAATGCTAAGCATCAGATTCAAGGCATGTAAAATTATTATGAGAATTATATAATAAAACTTATTGAAAGTCTAAGCTTTATCTGTTGATCCCTTACATAATGGTAGCTCAAGAGGGAGTGGGGATGGGGGAATTGAGCTTTTAAAAATTTTGCCCAAAACAAAAGATCAAAGTGTTGAATAAACAAATAGAACAAATTATATAGCACACAGCATAAGATTTTGATAGTGGTTCCGTCCTTCTTGGGATTCTGCTCTACTTCTCTGAGTCAGTTTCTTCTATTGATCTCAGGTTTCACTAACACCTTGATCAACTTGATCAATTAAAAGTTGATTTTCCTATAAGCTCACTAACCAACTTATTGGTTTTCCAAGCTAACTAGAAACTTTTACAACTTGTTGGTTTTCAAACCTCACTAACAAACTTTTATGCTTTCAACAAGTTTTCTACTTACTTAACTTGATATATAAATACCAAGCACTTTGCTTGTGTTATTAAATACTAAAACAAAGTATACAAATTAATACCTTTTACTTGGGCAGACTTGTACATAAATTTAAGGATTTAAAGTGAATAAGTAAGCAATAAGAATAAAAGATTCAAACTCCTTGATTGAGAAGCGACTTAGACTTTGCCAGCTCTGAAAAAGTTGTTGTTGTTGGAGTTGAACTTTGAAGGAAGATTTTGAATGTTTAAAACTTTAATTTTTTTATATTTTTTGGTATTTCCAATATGTCTTCTATATTTCTGAATGTCTCTTTTATAGGCTAAGAATTTTTTTTGTTGCTGACTTTTGTAGTCTTCCAAATGGTCACAAAATATTTTTTTCATCTCATATTTTGTCTTATTTTTGACTTTGTAAAATTTGTTATTGGTCTACTACTTTATTGCTGACTTTTCTTCACTTAACATTCACATGAGTATCGGATGCTTCAAAGGAGGTTCTTCGGTTCCTCCGAAGTGGCGAGGGAACAGTCAATGTATTAGAGAAATGATTTCAAATGTGCCGAAGAACTGACTTTAGTTTCTCCGAAGTGGTGAAAGACCTCTTTACTTGCCATAGTTCTTTGAAGAGTAGAGTTTGGATTCTCCAAACCTTTGATGATTCAGAAAGGGTGACTCTGAAGTAAGGTTTGACAACTCTAAAATTTGCATGCTGACTCTGAAGTATATTTGTTGACTCCAAAGTGTATCTTGATGACTTCGAAGTGTCTGATTAACTCCGAACTGTATCTCCATAATTCTAAAGCATGTCTTCATGACTCCAAAGCATATCTGGTTGACTCCGAAGTATATCATCATGACTCCGAAGCATAACTTGTTGATTCTGAAATGTGTCTGGTTAACTCCAAAGGATGACTCTGAAAGTGTCTTAAAGACTCTGAAGTATTCTTGATGATTCTTAAGCATATCATTATGACTCTGAAAGCTTTCCTGTTGTTTCTAAAGCATACAATGATTCTGAAAGTGTCTTAAAGACTCTGAAGTATTTTTGATGATTCTTAAGCATATCATTATGACTCTAAAAGCTATCCTGTTGTTTCTGAAGCATACCATGATAACTCCGAAGGCTTTTTCTATTAACTTAGAAGTATGTCTAAGCTGACTCCGAAGTGTGAATTTGTGCTCCGAAATATACTATGATGACTCTGAATCTTTCCCGTTGACTCTGAAGCACATCTTGATAACTATAAAATTTTTATTTTCTTATTTTAAGTATATATATAATTTATATACTTATTTCAATGAGCATTTACTTGGTTTCTTCCTTTGATCATCATGAAGATTATTCTCAAGTTGAGTATGGAATAATATTTCTACAATATGCTTGAATTAATTATTAGTACCTTAATGTTTCACTCATGTCTTTGCTCATCATCAAAACATACTTAGTTAAGAATGTTCATCATTAAAATCAAGCTATTTAAAATAGTGTATTCAGCATTCTCCCCCTTTTTGATGATGACAAAAAATTGAGTAATATACCTTTCAAAACTTGTCTAAATATAAATTTAAAGCAACTTTATTGCAAGAATTTTAATAAATTTCTATTAATTAATTCAGTGTAGGTCCCCCTGAATGAATGTACAATATTTTAACTGTATCTCATACAAAAAAGAATTTCATACATTCAATTTTCATAGAGATTTAATTTCTTTTAGTACGTTTTCTCCCCCTATTTGTCATAGTCCAAAAAGGTAGAAAGAAACCACATGAATATCCATAGATAGTAATGTCCAAAAATGCATACATTCCGAATTTATCATTGACCAAAAATTTATAGTTACAACATATGCTCAAAGTCAAGATTCTTTACATAAAGAAAAAAAAATTACATCAGAGAAAAAAAAACAAAAAACAACAGTGTTATTGGGGTGGTTTGGTTTTTCTGTTATAGGTTTTGGAAAGAAGTCTTTGTGAGATGGAAGAGGGGGCTTGGGTTGAGAGGATGATGGGGTAGGAGAGGGCTTGAGTGTTTTGGGAGATGATTTGAGTCTTTCGGTGGAGAGGGTGGAATAAAAAATGTATCCTTTAGGATTGCCAATGGAGGTTCATAGGTGTATGCAATGGGTCTACAGTTTGAAACATAGATGAAGTCAATGCATTCTTGAAATTCTGGATCTATCAATTCAGGAAAAACTTCAGGAAGCCCTTTCAAGAGATTTTCTGTGTTTAATTCATCCTAGCGGTACACTCTTGATAGTACATGGTGATTCTGGATAGAGGAGCCTTTTTGTATTCCTTTGGAGGTTGAATTCTTGGCTTCCTCTTAGGTTTGGAATAAGATGGCTGAGTTAAAGGTGTGAAAGATGATGTTTTGGGTTGTGGCTTTGGTTTGGGAATTTCAAGAGGTTAGCTAGTTTTGGCTTTGGTAGAAGGTGAAGTTTTTGGTTTTGGTAGAGGGATTAGTTGAGATTTTATCTTCCTTATCCTGTCTTAAATAGAGGGATCTGAAAGTTAAGGATATGGGAGAGGGAGATTGTCAGCAATGGCCTCTAGGTTGACATTGTTGTAGAAAGAAAATTCTTCTTTAGTGAGAAGAAAGAGTTGATGAGGACCTGAGGGAGATGGAAACACTTTTCATAGAGGCTTTGATGCTAAAAGCATCTTAAGAAGTTTCTCAAAATAATTTTGAATAATTGACTCTCTATCAAAAATTTAGATTTTGTGGCCCTTGGGGTCAATGGAGGATTTGTGAGAAGTTGAATTCTATGCAGAATGTTAGGATCATCAAGTTCTGAGAATGAAAATTCTTGAGGATGGACTGAGATAGAAACATTCTTGCAACTTCAAAATTAATTTTGGATTTATTCTCAAACTCAAAAAAGTCATCCTAATTGGATTGAATACATGGAGAAGAATATCAAGATTATTAAAAACTGTCGAAGGAGTGCGATGGACTCTGTGGTGGAGTTTTTAGATTAGTGGGAGGTCTTCTCCACTCTTGACGAATTGAATAAGTATTCCATTCTGGTGGAATTTCCTCAATCCATTTAGGGATTATTTCTCTAGATCTGAAAAGATCCATCCAAGTCCAGTACAACCATATTGTTGACCCTGGGGGAAATTGTACTATTCAAGAATTAGTACTATGATAGGATACTTTCCATATTTAACAATGGTTCTATGAGGATTGGAAAGGTAATCCTCAGGCGGATTTGGAAAGACTTCAGTTGGTGGAATTGATGATGATGGTTGTGTTGGAGGAGGGGAAGAAGTGATGTCAGTAGGTTAACTCACAGGTTGAGTAACGAATTACAGAAGACGATGATGGATATGGAGGTGATTGTGAGGGAGAAGACATCATCATGATGGGAGAGTTGGTTCTAACTAGAGAGAAGTGATGTGGACGTGATGGGAAGTGAGTTGAAGGTGGAGAGAAATGGGGATGATAGGGTTGGCCTCTGAATGACTCTGCTAGACATTGTAGAGAGTCAAGTCTTTGGTCAATTTTTTCAGCTTTTAGGATCATGGATGACATGGCAGTACTAAGATTATGATCCATTCTATTCATTTGAATAGCTGGAGTAGATAGATAATGTCAATCATTGTCAGTCTATCTTCTAGGTGCTATAGGATGGGTTATTTGGTGGGGATTGATGAAGTGGTAGGTGTGGTTAGTTGTTGTGAAGGATTGGGTCTAATAGGTGATGGGGATCTAATGGGAGTGTGGGATGGGATGGTTGCTGCTGCTGCAATAACATTTATTTCCTCAGATTCGCTTTCTCTTAAAGTTTCCTCTAATGCTTCTTCTTTGATATTACTTTGTTCCTTTCTTGGAACTTCTTCTCTTTTCTCAGCTTCAGATTGATCTTCTTTGTCGAAGAACTCTTTTTTTGCTTCTTCTAGTGGATTCATGATTTCTTGTCATTCTGTTCCTTCTTCTTCAGCCTGTGAGGAGAGTTCTTGCCTTGTTTCTATAACCTATTCTGTAACTTCTCCCCTTTCTATTCTTTCATCAAGTTTGGATCCCTTTAATTGAGTTGTTCTTCTGGGTTTTTCAGTAATCCAACCTTGTGTTGTTGGCTTAAAGCCCATCTTTTTCAAAGTCTTCTCATCTAATGTGTTTGTATTCCTTGGGAGTTCTTCATTTTCATTTGAGAAATTTACTCTTGCTTTCCTCATTAGCTTTGTTAGAGCCATTCCATAAGGTAGGAGAAATCTTGTGGTGCCCTTGATTAAATGAATGTGGTCTAGCATTAATTTAGCTAGATTCATTTTCTCTTATTCTTCAATGCTCACATAATTCTATCATCCCTTTCAGACACATCACCTATTGCTCCTCTTCTAGGATAGACATTATTCATTACAATAAGATATGCTAGCTTGAGATCTACATTCATGTGACTAGTATGAAGATAATTTTCTTTCTCATCTATTTTTGTCTCTGCTAAATCTAAGAATAATTTTGCTCTGGAAGGCCATATAATTTCTTCTTCTTCTTCAGAGAGATTAAAACAATTTCTTAAACTCTCTATGGGTAGTTTGATCTCAGTTTCTCCTATCCATGATTTTTCTATCTTTGTGTTGAGATTACAGATGAGTGTTTTTACAAGTCTTTGATATAGAATATCTTTGTAACTCACATATTCACTCCAACCTTGGTATCTTAACCATTCTCATACTTCTGATTATATACTATTTTCTCCAAAGGCTTCAAAATTGAAGATTTTTCCTTTTACTATTCTCTCATCCTCATATCTTTCTCAAAATCTGGAGTAGTCAAATGTACTGTTTAGAAAAATTACCTTAAGTGTAGCAACTTCTCATCTAGTCTTTTTGGTTCCTCTTCTTTATAGTAAATCATCTCTTTCCTTTATTTTGCTTTATGCTCCTTTGGTTCTCGCCATTTTGATAGATAAAACTACGGTTTGAAAGGAAATGGTAGTTTTTGGGTGAGATGTTGGAGAAGACAGGAAGAGAGATTAAGAGAATTGAGATTGAGATTCAAAATGAGAGGGAAGATGTGGAGTCTTCTCCGAAAGGGAAGTATCAAGAGTTTGGAGAAGAAGATTTTAGGTTTTCATAGAGATTTCAAGCACTTAAATAGATTGAGTGCTTTCAGATTTTACCGTTGGGTTTGGATTTACTCCGAAATATGAATAGGTTTTGATTTTGGATGCTTCGAAAGAGGTACTTCGGAGGCATCGAATGGATTTGAGGTTTTGGATACTCCGATATATTACTTCGGAGGCATTTATTTAGCTTCGGAGGCTCCGAAGTGAGCTTTTTGTGAGCTTTAGAAGCTGTGAAGTATAACATTAGACCTATGTGACTCCAAAATTTTATAAGATGAGTTTTTGGAGTTTTAGATTTTAAGTTTTTAGTGTACATATTAATTATCATTTTTACCCACTAATACACATTTATTTAGGAATCATTACCAAGATAAATAATTAAATATGTATTAATACACTTCTTGAAAAATGAAAAGATGCAATGTGTTTCATTTCATATTTTACATAAATGAGAACAAAAAAAATGGCTTATTTGTTTGATAAATTAAGCATTTTATAGAAGTAGTTTTGTAAAAATATTTGCTAGCTGATTTTCTATTGGGACAAATTCTAAGCAAATGTCATGATTTTGAACATGGTCCCTAATAAAATGATGTCTAATTATATAGCTTAGTTCTAGAATGTAGAACTAGATTCTTGGTTAGATTTATAATAATAGTATTGTCACATCTGATAGGTATGTCAACAAAGTTAAGGCCAAAATTATTTAATTATTATTTAATCCATAAGATCTGAGCATAGCAACTGCCTACTGCCACATATTCAACCTCAGTAGTTGATAATGCAACTGATGTTTGTTTCTTAGAGAACCATGATATAATCATGCTTCCTAGAAATTGACATGATCCTGAGGTACTCTTTCTATCTACTTTATATTTAATAAAGTCTCTATCTGACTAACCTATTAAATTAAAATTGAACCTTTTGGATACTATAATCCAAGTTTGGTGTATCTAGAAGATATCTAAATATTCTTTTTACGTCAACAAGATATGAGTCTTTTGGATCTGATTGAAATCTAGCACACATGCATACATTAAATATTATGTCAGGTCTACTAGCAGTTAAATATAAAAAAGATCTTATCATACTTTTATAAAGTTTCTGGCAAACAGATTTACCTTTTTCATTTTTGTCCATTTTTATTGATGTACTTATTAGCATTCCATACCTTTTTCCATTTTCAATGTTGAACTTCTTTAGCAATTCTTTTGTGTATTTGACTTGGTAAATGAAAATTCCTTCTTTCATCTGCTTAATTTTAGTCCCGAGAAGAATTTAAGTTCACCCATCAAGCTCATTTCAAATTCTCCCTACATTATCTTGAAAAATTCTTTGCAAAGTTTTTCATTAGTTGCACCAAATACTATGTCATCAACATAAACTTGAACTATAAGAATATCTGTTGTTGCATGCTTAATGACGAGTGTAGTGTCAACTTTAGCTCTTGAAAAACCTTTCTCAATGAGAAATTTGCTTAACCTTTCATACTAGGCTTTGGGAGCCATTTTTAAACCATAGAGGGCTTTCTTAAATTTGAACACATGATTTGGGTAAAAAGGATCTTCAAACCTAGGTGGTTGTTTTACATAAACCTCTTCATTAAAAAATTCAAAGAATGTACTCTTTACATCTATCTGATATAACTTGAAGTTCATATAAGATGCAAATGCAAGAAGCATTGTAATGACTTTAATTCTTGCAACAGGGGCATATTACTCTTCAAAATCAATACCTTCCTTCTGACAGTACCCTTTTGCTACTAATCTTGCTTTATTTCTTACTATAATTCTAGATTCATCTAATTTGTTAATAAAGACCCTTTTGGTTCCTATAGCAGATTGATGATTTTGTCTTAGAACAATAGTCCACACATTATTTCTTTTGAATTGGTCTACTTCTTTTTGCATAGCTAAAATCTAGTTTTCATCTTCTAAAGTCTGTTCTATACAAGTTGGTTCTAGTTGAGAAATAAAAGCAAAATTATCACATATTTGGTGATAAAAAGATCTAGTTCTGACTTTATCATATATACATCACCAATTATCTGACTTTCAAGGTGGTCGTGCATGAACTTCCGGTCTTTAGGAAAAGTATTGTTACCTTTATTGTTTACCTGATTGATGGACGATCCATCATCTATTTCTTCTTCATCTATCTGTATTTCTAATTGGGAATGTTTTCTTTCTTTATCTTGTATTTTCATTTTCTTCACTGATGTTATTAGTTTTCCTGTCTCATCATGAAAATCATTTATCCTCCTACAAGAATTAGTACTTTTATCAAATTTTATATGAATGAATTCCTCTACAGTCTTATTTTTTAAATTGTAGACTCTAAATTCCTTACTAACAATAGAATAACCAAGGAAAATACCTTCATCAGATTTGTTTTTAAATTTACCCTGGTTTTCTTTGTCATTATTAAGAATAAATCACTTACAATCAAAAGTATGAAAGTATGAAATATTTGGTTTCTTGCCATAGTACAATTTAAATAGAGTTTTGTTGAGCATGGATCTAGTAAAGATTTTATTAATAATATAATATGCCATGTTCATTGCTTCAACCCAAAAATACTGTGGGTGGCTAAATTCACTCAACATTGTCCTTGCTATCTCTTACAAAGATTTCTTTTTCATTTTAGCTACTTTATTTTGTTGGGGTATTTTTGGTGTAGAGAAAGTTTGAAGAATTCCATTATTTTTACAAAAATCAGTGAATCTATGATTTTCAAACTCTCCACCATAATCATTCCTTATGACAACTATATAAGAGTTTTATTCATTTTGTATATGTTTGGAAAATACTTCAAAGAATGAAAAAGCTTCATCTTTGGATGTTAGAAATATTACCCAGGTAAATCTACTAAAGTCATCTACAATGACGTATACGTAATGTTTCCCTCAAAGATTTCTTGTTCTTGTTGGTCTAACTAAATCCATATGTAGCAACTAAAGGGGTTTGGTTGTGTATACTTCTTGGTTTGATTTGAAAGATTCTTTTACTTGCTTACCTTTCATGCAAGCATCACACAACTTATTATCAAATTTAAGTTTTTGTAAGCTAACAACTAGATCATTATTATATAATCTTTCAATCAGATTTTTGTTGGTATGTCCTAGCCCTCTATGCCACAACATGGGTTTATTGTCATTTATAACAAGGCATTTGACTTGAATATCATTTAAATCTACCAAATATACATTTCCATGCCTTTTTCAAGTACTACAACTAAATTTGAACTATCTAATACCAAATAAGTATGAGATTCAAACAAAACTTTGTAACCATAATCACAAAATTGACTTACACTTAAAAGATTATATTTTAATCCTTCTACTAGTAAAAAATTTGAAATTGTAATAGAGGGAGGTTGGCCATTTTTACCAATTCCAACTACTCTAACTTTTCCATTTCTCCAAGGTAACCATTCCTCCATTTTTAGCTTTTAGTTCTATGAATAGCTCCCTTTCTCCTACCTTGTGTCTTGAGCAACCACTATCAATGTACCACTTGCTATTCTCTATGGCTCTCAAACACACCTTAGTAATAAAATTAAGCTATAACTTTTGGTACATATTTAAAAATGAGTCTAGGTAGGTTAGTAGCAGAATACTTTGGCACCCATTATTTTTTAGATGCTACTAATCTGTTTTCTAGATATACAGTTGCATTTATAGCTTTAGCAACTATTTTAGGAATTCATATCATTCTATTTGGGTTCTTGTTTTCTTTTATGATTTTTCTTTCTTTGGTTTCTCATATCTTTCTTTTTTATTTTAAGTTTAAATAAGGTAATAATTAAAGTTCTTCTAGGAGTATGATTTTCTGCTTTGATTTGCTCAAGTTCTATATTTATATTTTGATCAGTTTTGAGTAATGTATTTTCTTATCTTAATTTGGATCATTCATTAATTATTCTTTCAAGTTCTCTTTTAGTTTCCTTGTGTTTTTAAAATTTTGAAATATGAATACAATTCATCTAGTAATTCTTCAATATCAAAAATTTCATGTTTTGAATTTACCTCATCATTGTGGATGGCCATAAAGCTTATTCCTATATGATGCTCTTCCTGATCTTTTTCTTTGGAGCAGAGTGAGTTGAATTGAGCTTCATTTTCTTCTTCCTCTTCA
Organism: Pouteria campechiana; assembly: GCA_036873735.1. Classification (NCBI taxonomy): domain Eukaryota; kingdom Viridiplantae; phylum Streptophyta; class Magnoliopsida; order Ericales; family Sapotaceae; genus Pouteria; species Pouteria campechiana. The sequence continues at coordinate 24,171 of JAYJMB010044108.1, forward strand.
CTTGAGCTTTCTTGCATCATGTTTTCTAGCATTTTCCATCCAGCTATAGCTTTCTTCTTCTTTCTAAATTTCCTACTATTAGAAATATTCTTTTTTTCAAAGTAAGAGTTATACATTTTCTTCTTGTCTCCTTGCTTTTTACCTGGTTCTGGGTAATCAAATTTCATATGCCCAAGTTTGCTTCAATTGCAATAGAGCGGAACTGCCTTTTTCTTATCTTTACTTTTGAAGTTCTTGGAATTGTTTCTAAATCTTTTCTTCTTAAGCATGTTTTTGAATCTTCTAGTTATTATTGCCATATCCTCATCATTTTCACTAGTTGAGATTTCATCTAAAAATTCTTCATTTTCTGATTCTGCTTGTAAAGCTATTATTTTCTTGCCTTTGACTTCATCTAGTGCTTTTTGTTTCATCAAGACTTCATGGGTCATAAGTGATTCCATGAGTTCTACTACTATCACCTTTGTTAGATCTTTTGCTTCTTGTATAGCAGTCACTTTAGGCATCTAGTGTCTAGGTAAAAATCTCAGGATTTTCTTTACTAGCTTGGGTTCTTCGTATTTTTTGCCTAAGTTCTTGAAGTTGTTGGTGATTTTTTGAAGTCTTCCAAATATTTCAGAAATGTTTTCTGATTCCTTAATAAAAAAGGCTTCATATTCCTGCACTAAAGATTTATTTTAGTTTCTTTTACTTGATTTGTACTTTCATATGCTATCTTAAGTTTATCCCAGATTTCCTTGCTGAATCACATGTAGAAATTTTTTCTAACTTAGAAGAAGTTAGTGCACAGTAGAGGTAGTTCTTTACATTAGCATTACATTCTACTACTTGAATATCTTCTAGAGTGTAATTGTCTTTAGTGTTGTTGACATTCTTTCCAGTTTTTACTATAAGCCACAACTGGTAATCTATGGCGTCAAGAGATTTCGCATCTAATTTTCCAATACCCATAATTGGATCCATCAAATAGAAGGGGTCTGGAAGTTGATTGTCCTTTAGTAGATGTATTGTGGAATATATTGGCCATTTGAATTTCTTCACAAGTTAATATATTGGTAATCAAAATTTAACTCTATAAAGCTTACTCCAATACCCCTGTTGGTCCCTTAGAAAATGGTAGCTCAAGAGGAGGATGAATTAAACTTTTAAAACTTTTGCCCAAAAGAAAAGATCAAAGTGCTGAATAAACAAATAGAACAATATACACAAAACGTGGCACAAGATTTTTATAATGGTTCGGCCCTTCCTGGGTTTCTACTCCACTTCTCTGAGTTAGTTTCCTCTATTGATCTCAAGTTCCACTCATACCTTGATCAACCTGATCAAATACATGTTAATTTCCTATAAGCTCACCAACGAACTAACTAGTTTTTTAAGCTAACTAAAAACTTTTACAACTTGTTGATTTTTAAAGATCACCAATAAACTTTTATGCTTTTAACAAGTTTCCTACTTGCTTATCTCAATACATAAACACCAAGCACTTTGTTTATATTATCAAATACTAAAAAGAAATATACAGATTAATGCCTCTTACTTAGGTAGACTTGTACATAAATTCAAAGACTTTAAATGAATAGGTAAGCAATAGGAATAAGAGATTCAAACTCCTTGATTGAGAAGTAATTTAGACTTTGAAAACTCTAAAAAAGTTGTTGCCATTGTAATTGAACTTTGAAGGAAGATTTTGAATGCTCAAAACTCTAATTTTTTTGTATTTTTTGGTATTTCCAGTATGTCTTCTATATTTCTCAAGGGCTCTTTGATAGGCTGAGAAATATTTTTGTTGCTGACTTTTATAGTCTTTCAAACATTCACAAATTATTTTCTTCATCTCATATTTTGTCTTATTTCTAACTTTGCAACAGTTTGGTATTGGTATGCCACTTTTTTGCTAACTTTTCTTCACTTAACGTTCACATGAGAATCAAATGCTCCAAAGGAGGTTCTTCGATTCCTCCAAAGTGGCAAGTGAACAGTCAATATGTTAGAAAATGATTTCGAATGCACCAAAGAACTGACTTTAGTTTCTCCGAAGTGGCGGAAGACCTCTTTACTTCCACAATTCTTTGAAGAGTAGAGTTTAAATTCTCCAGTTCTTTGAAGAGTAGAGTTTGAATTCTCCGAACCTTTGATGCTTCAAAAAAGGTGACTCCGAAGTAAGGTTTGACAACTTCAAAATTTGCTTACTGACTCCAAAGTACATTTGTTAACTCCAAAGCGTATCTTGATGACTCTGAAGCATGTCTGATTAACTCTGAAGTGTATCTCCTTAATTTCAAAGCATGTCCTTATGAATCCAAAGCATATCTGGTTAACTCTAAAGTATATCCTCATGACTCCAAAGCATAACTTGTTGATTCTGAAATGTGTCTAGTTAACTCCAAAGGATGACTCTAAAAGTGGCTTAAAGATCCCAAAGTATTCTTGATAATTCTAAAGCATATCATTACGACTCCGAAGGATTTTCTATTGTTTCTAAAGCATACCATGATGACTCCAAAAGCTTTTTCTGTTAACTCCAAAGTATGTCTAGGCTTACTCCAAAGTGTGACTTTATGCTCTGAAATATACCATGATGACTCCAAAGCTTTCCTGTTGACTCCAAATCACGTCTTGATAACTCTAAAATTTTTATTTTCTTGTTTTAAGTATATTGGTAATTCATATACTTATTTTTATGAGAATTTACTTGGTTTCTTCCTTTGATCATCATGAAGATTATTCTCAAGTTGAGTATGGAATAATATTTCTGCAATATGCTTGAAAATAAATTGTTAGTACCTTTATATTTCACTCATGTCTTTGCTAATCATTAAATCATACTTGGTTAAGAATGTTCATGATCAAAATCTAGATATTTAAAATAGTATGTTCAACATTATTTAGTAAAACTTATTGAAATTCTAATCTAAGTCATTAACATTAAAAAAATATTCCCAATTTCATTTACTTGCATATAATAATAATGTAATGTAACTAACAACTGCATATTATTAAAAAAATCAATAAATTTATATGACTATTATATGCAACAAAATTTTACTACATATTGAGGGATAATCAACTGTAGATATCATCATATGCAACAAAACTAGTGTAGTGCATTGCATATATGTGTGTGTAATGTTTCAACTTGCAGTTAATCAAGAAAATTATATTTTGGTGATTAACAAAACCATGGTAGCAAATGGCATGAGTATTATAGGGCGAATGAATTTAAAAGGTGCAAAAAAAATCGTAAGTATAGATGGTAGTCGATTATCAGTTGCCTAGCGCATTCTCCTATGAGGCTCCAATAAGACCTTAAATCACTGGAATCTGGTGGTCAGATGGCAGCTGCCTATTAATACCACCTGGGATACTTCAATAGCATGCCCTTAGAGAACACATAGGCGCAATTGAATATAAGGCACTTGCGCATACTACCTACCAACATAAAGCCTGAAGCTCTTAGAAAAGGTAAGCCCCATCCAAGCTGCCTACCAAATTGCTTAAGGGGCATAGCCAAATACTTCAATCCCCTAAGATTCACATGCCACTTTCTACTAACTTGGCTTGAGGGGTTTTCAAGAACTGTAGCCCATATCGAAGCAACCTGTGGATGATAGTCGAATATTGCAGGGGCCTATCAAGTGCTTGATGACTACAATAATCAAAAGTTTCAATGCATTAAATGAGCCCCAACTACTTCCAACTACTAAATTTCAAGGAAATCTATAAAATGAATAATGAAGGAACATTAGACAAGGGGCTGTAAGCATTTATTGAGCCATAACTTTCAAATCCTCAAAACAACCCAAGCCATGAAGCTCTTATCTTCATAAATTCAATAATGAAGGCTTTTACTAATAGAAGAGAAGACTACATCACATTAAATCATGTTCTCAAGATTTTTAAAGCTTCCCCTTACTTCAAAGCAACACTACAAAAAGTGTAACTCTTTTCTTTTTCATCTTACTTTAGCTACTTGTCTTGAGTTGGTATTGGAGACCAAGTTCAAGAAGAACAAGATGAATGGTTGGAGTGGTGACTCATAATCATTTCATTAAACTATATTCACGCCCCCTAGAGTTGAAATCTAGAAAAGTGTAGTGACACTAAATTATATTTGAAACTAAGATAATGGAATCCAAGATATAAGGGTGTGTACTTGAAAGTGTAGAGTAGAAAAGTTATTTCAAACCACTATATATCACACCTATTGTTTGTGATTGATTATATTGCTTGATTCCTACTACAAAGAACTTGAAAATATAGATTTAAATCAATAGAGATTTAAGTTAGAAAATTTTATAAACCTAATTTACCCCTCCCCTCTTGGGTTAAGCCTAACTAAGGGATTAATAAGTGATATCAAAGTAGGCTATATAAACAATTATAGTGACTCCAAATGGCTGACCCATCATCATCCTCATCCTATGCATTTGCTTAGGAGCAATCATCCACCTAACCACTCCTATTCGATGGATTTAACTTTGCATATTGGAAGTTGAGGATGAAATTATATATAATGGTTAGTGATATTGAATCTTGGAAAGCCATTAAGGTGGGAGTAACTCTCCCTGAATCAAGCATAAGTGCATGGTCAAAAATAGATACAACTAATGTCCAAAACAATGCTAAGGTAATGAATTCTCTATTCTTTCACTATTTGCGATTGAGTTTGATCGAGTCTCATCGTGCACAATTGCCAAGGAAATTTAGGATAAACTTGTCTCCATTTATGAAGGTTCCTCACAAGTAAAGGGAAATAAGTGATATCTTCTCATGGGAGAATTAGAAAATTTTAAGATGAAAGAAGGTGAAAGCATATTTGAGATGTATACTAGATTTTGAAAAATTATTGATGTTCACAAAGTGTGGAAAAAGAAATATCTAATTCTAAGAAGGTTATGAAGATTCTTTGAGCACTACCTGATTCTTGGAATCAAAAGATTACAACTATTAAAAAGGATCTAAATAAATTGAAGGTAGATGATTTGATTAGCTCACTTATGTCACATGAGCTAATCAATAGAAAGAGAAAGGAGCCCACTAAATAAAAAAAGGGTTTGTGGCTTTGAAAGTGATAAAGGAAAGTAGTAGTGAATCAACTTGACTAACTAATGATAAAGTTGCATTGCTTACTTGGAAATTCAAAAGATTTGTTAGAAGCAATGGAGGCAGCACTCAAAGAAAGCAATTTAGAATGGATGATAAGAAAAGAAGTGCTAGAAATGTGGAGTATTAGGACACATGCAAGATGAATGTCCAAATCTAGATAAAGTGGACTTCTAAAAAAGGAATGATAAAAAGAAAAAAATGAAAGAAAGAATGGAATAAGACAATCCAAAAATCAAGCAAGTGGAATGTATGTAAATGAAGATGGGTCATCTAGCACAAGTTTCAGTGAAACAGAAGAAAAGGAGATTATTAACATTGCAAGGATATGAGAAAATAAAGCTTCGACTCCCACTATAACAAAAGATCAACTTGAAAATGTGAGCAACAATATGAACAGTGAGGTAAGATTTAAAGCCACAATAAGGAATGCATGGGTCCAAGGGTCTTGGACAATGGGTGTTCAAGACACATGATGAGAAACAAAAACTTATTCAAGGATTTAAAGCCATTCAATGGAGGCACAGTGGCATTCAGAAACAATGATAAAGGGATCATCAAAGGAAAAAGTAAAATTTATGGTTTGTCTAGCACTTGTATTGAGGATGTTTTGTATGTTGATGGCCTCAAGCATAATTTATTAAGTATTAGTCAAATACTCAAATGTAATGCCTATGGTGTTTGAAATCTACTCATGTAAAAATGGGTGGAGTTTACTCTATAAATTTGATAAATGTCACTATTTTAGACGATATAATGTCAATGAGAAGAAAAAGAATTGAAATATTGAATTTGAAAAAAAGCATATTTATGATTAATGTGAATGACCTAAGATATTTATTATATATATTATAATGTGTGTGAAATATTAATTTGAGTCTTGGATGCATTTTGGACTGAAAATGGCATATGGAGTCACTTAAAGCAGAAAATTTGGTCAAAAAGTACTGAATGAGTGATTTTTGGCAATTGACCTCAAATGAGGTGGAAATAGCATGAACAAGTCTTATTTCATGCATAAGATATGTGGGAAGTTCTTATTATGATATCCAAAGTATTTTATGTGAAATGAGACTATTAGTGATTCTTATAAGTATGAATTTTGAATTCAAATAGCCTTTGCGATGAATAGGTTATCAATTAAGTTTGAAGTGAGACTTAATTTCTTAAATAAGTATTTTAGAAGGATTATGTATGAAATTAATGGTAAATATAATTATTGAAAGTCTAAGAATGAAAGATGAGAGAAAAAGTGGAAATTTTAGAAGAAGACTAAAGGAGCACAAGTGTACATTATGAAAATGCTGAATTTGAAAAAGGGTTGAATTTTGACATATATAATGGACTAATTGAAACAATTTTCAATATATAAGTTGTATATCATGAAATTATCTATCCAATGGAAGAAAAATAACTCAATTCTAATGTCATATGAGGAAGTTATGACTAATACACCAAAATTATTTTAGATGACTAAAGAATAACAAGATGAATGAAATAGGTCAACTTTAATTAATTTTTTGATATGTTTGAGGGCTTATTTAGAAAATTTTGTCGATATAAAAGTTGTATCCCTTGAATTTATATTTCCAATGCCTCAAAAATTAGGTAATTGTGATATTATATGCAAAAGTTAAGCTCAAATTACTAACACTATATTGAGACAAAATTTTCCTGCCGCAACAAGGCTTTTCCCTACCATGGCAAGGCTTCAAAAAATTAATTTTTGGGCATACAGCAAGTCGTTGCCATGGTAAGGCTTTCCCTGTTATGGCAAGGCATTTCCTTGCAGTGGCAAGGCTTCAGAAATGCATGTTTTGGCCTGTCTGGCAAGTCCTTGCTGTGATAAGGCCTTTCCCTACCACAAAAAGGGTCCTGTGATTGAGTGATCTTGTGTTTAAACCTGAGTTTCAACCATTTGAATGGTAAAAGGAGGAATAAGATCTAACTTTTTGCATTTAGAAGGTGTCAATAGGAGCTTTGAGCCTAAATCCTCATCCATGGGAGGTGGCCATGCCAGAAAAATCAAGGTATGTCAATTTCCCCATTCGAATTTAGGATTCTTGGAAACTAGGGTTTTGGGAGTTTTTGTAAATAGTAGAGTTAAAGTGAAATTATATAGTTTATATTGCATTAAGAATGGGAGGAATGATGAATGGGTCGATTATAATGATTTGGGCATAATAATCATGGATTTGGCTTGCTAGGGTTTCTACCTAATCTATGAATAGTGATTTTTCTCCAATTTGGTAGTTTATAAGTAATAATTATGGAAAAAATGATTAAGACATGAATTCAAACTATTATAAGATTTGTTTGGGTTGTTTGGGAATGAAAAATCTAATTTTTGGATAAAAACCAATTTAGGTTAAAAAGGATTTTAACTATAAAGTGTTTAAGTGATAAATTAGGCAAGTTAAGGACTTAAATTGCTGGTTTGTTTTGATCTTGAGGTTAATGGCATGTTAATTATGTTGTATGAGGATTTCATATAGTTAAATATGGAAATTATTTAAGATTCTCTATTGAGATATATGAATTAAATGGTATCTATATAATGTTTGAGAAAATGCTTCAATTAAGATGCCATTGATTGATTCCACAGTAACCCTTGGGTAATGGTTAAACTATGTTTATGATTTTTAATTGAGATGTGTTATTAGAAATGGAAATCATTAAAATAAGCAATACATGTTATATGTTTAATGAGTGGCTTCAATAAGAAATAAAGTGGAATTGAATATGCGATATACATGTGATGTATATAGGGTCAAGTGAGTATAGAGCAAAAGTTACAGAACGTGAGACACTAAAGAACTGATGAGGATTGATGAATTGGCATTGCACCAACTAAGTAGGCTTTTCTTTATATGTTTATGTTGTTGGATGGGGATATACAATATCATATTGATTATATCTGGGCTTGTGTGTTTTGATTGGAGATAGTAAATGTCCCATATTTAATTGAGAATAATGATATCTAGTTTGGTTAGGGATAGTGGATATCCCTTGGGTTGAATTAATTGTTGCTTGGTTTATAATAGAATATGCATGATTTTTTGGGGATAGAATATTCCCTAATATGGTTAGAAGTGAATCTTGTATATGATATGATAGTGAATAATATGATTGCATATGATGTACATGGAATGTTGGATATATGGTAATGTCAAGCATGGATTAGACATGTTTTGGATTTGAATATGTTGTATCTAGATTATTCATGATTATTTTCTATTACATGCCTACTTACTAAGTTCACCCGGAACTCATGCCTTCTTATTTAATTTTTTAGCTGACAGGTCAAGTAAAGAATTCCAACTATGAGTTGGAATTGGTGAGTAGAATTTGAAGATAAATTTTATTGTAGTATAATGAGTTGGTATTGTAAATTTTAGAGTGTATTTTTATGTTTGTATTCATGAAATTTCAAAAGATGTATAAAGTGGTATGAAGGCATGTCTTAGCAATTTAGTTATCATATTATGAATGAAATTGTATAATTAGAAAGCTGTGGAGTGCCATCATGATCCACCTAGATCTTGATGTGGAGCGCAACATCAAATGTATGATAAAGGCTATAGAGTTGTGGTTGAATCATCAATGTGTAATGTGTTAGATGTAGAAGATAACATTCTTTTTGCTAGAAAAATATGTAGAAATATATATTTGGTTCAACTTGATGAAATCATTGGAAAATATCTAATTGTTGTTGATGATGATCTATGGTTATGGCACAAAAGACTTAGATACATCAACATGTCAAATTTTAAATCTCTTTGGAAAAAGAACTTGGTTAGTGGTCTGCTAAAGCTCAAATATGATAATGACCAAATTTGTAGAGCCTACCAAGTGTCTTAACAAAACTAAGGTATCATTTACTCCTAAAAATGAAGTTTCTACATCAAGAACTCTTGAGTTACTACACATGAACTTATTTGGACCCTCTAACATTTTAAGTCCTAATTATAAAAGATATGTATACATTATTGTGGATGATTATTCAAGATTCCCTTGGGTAATACTTTCAGCATATAAAGATGAGCATTTTCCATGTTTTCTACATTCTCCAAACTTGTGCAAAATGAGAAGCAACTTTCAATTATATCCATTAGAAGTGACCACGGTGGTGTACTTGAAAATAGAAATTTCATTAAATTTTATGAAAATAAAAGAATTCACCACAGTTTCTTTGCACCTAGAACTCTACTACAAAATGGAATTGTAGAAAGGAAAAGTATAGTCATATAAGAAATTGCTAGAACAATGCTCAATGAAAGCAAACTATCCAAAAGATTTTTCAGAGAAATGTTGGTTCCCACAAACTGGCTTAACCCAAGAGGAGAGGGGTGAATTGCATTTATAAAAATTTCTTACTTAATCCCTGTTAAATTAATTTCACTCTTTTTGGTGTTTGTGTGCAATGCAACATCAAATGAATAATGAAATAATAAAGTGAAAGGAAAGTAACGCAATCATAAATAACACACAAAAAAATATAATTTTTATAGTGGTTTGGGCAACCTCCCTACTCCATTCTTCTCAGAGCACACTCGCCTTGTGCCTTGGGTTCCAATATCTCATATAATGGAAATACAATAGTGTACCCAGCAATCTTTTAGATTCCAGCTCTAGGGGGCATAAACTAGTGCCTCTTGCACTCTTTTAGATCAGCTCTAGGGCGCATAACACAATGCCATATGCACTCTTTTGGATCTGCTCTAGGGGACATAAACTAGTGCACCAAGTACTTTTCTAGATCAGCTCTAGGGGGCATAAACTTAGTGCCTTTGCACTCTTTTGGATCAGCTCCAAGGAGCTTAAACTTAGTGCTACTGCACTCTTTTGGATTAGTCCTAGGGGGTGTGAATATATAGATAAAATAGAAAAGTAGAGTTACACTTTGAATGTGTTTCTTGTTGAGCACCAGGTAAGATTTGATCTTTGAACAACTCCTTGTAGTGTAGAAGATCCTATCTTTTTGTATTTGAAGACTTGGGGCTTGAATGATATAGGAAGATGAAAGCTCTTGAATAAATATTGAAGGTTTAAGCTTTTAGCCTTGGGGTTGCAAATGGTTCTTGAATATTAAAGCTTAATTCCCTTTGTTCTTCAACTTTTGAAATGTCCCAACTCATCTCTTTATATATCTCTCTCAAAAATTTGGTTATTGGAAAGGATGTGTGAGCAACATTGAAGGCAGAAGACCTTTTTGAGCTTCTCTCGTTGAGTAACACTGTCTTCTGATTAGTTTTAAACTATTTGAAAGTAGTCTGCAATGCCGTTTTTGACAGAGAAGAAGATGGTTGCTCAAAAATGAAAAGCTTTTGCAGAGCATTAAAATTTTGAATCATTTGAAAAAATAATTTTTACTATAGCAATTGTACTGTAGCGCATCATTATAGCACTTTGCTAAGACACCGCTTGATCCGAACTTAATTTTGGGCAATATGAAGGTTGGGCCAATTTTAAGCAATATGAAGGTTGGGCCATTTGTCCAAAAATTACTATAGCATATCACTATAGTTGTTTATTGTTACAAATAACTGTAGCACTCATGAAAATGACTTTGTCCGAAGTTAAATTTTGGACAAACTTAACATCGGACTTTATCCGAAAATTATGTAGGATATCACTGCAGTTGTTTATTGTAGCAAATACTATACCACTTGCAAAGATGACTTTGTTCGAATTTTAATTCTGGACAAACTTAACGTCGAGCTTTGGCCAAAAATTACCATAATGTATTACTGTAGCACTTCATGAAAAACTTTTTTGAAGTTGATTCCACTTCATCTAAAATTTACTATAGCGGTCATTTAAGGTGTCTAATATGCTTGCTAAAATGATATTCCAGCAAAGCAATTATACTTCAAGCATATTTCCCTACATTTTAAGCTTTCTAATCTAAAAGCATCATTAACATAAATAAAGTCTTAAGAAAAGTTTGGTTGTCATCAAAATCATACACAGTAATCCTAATAAGAAGCAGTTCGTATAACTTGCCATGTACTCTACCGAGTAACCATAGAGCCATCCTTAAGAAAACTCCCTATGAACTTTGGAAAGGAAGAAAGCCAAATAAATCTTATTTCCATTCCTTTAGATGCATTTGCTATATATTAAATAATAGAAAAGACAACCTTAGAAAATATGATCCAAAGAGTGATAATGCAATCTTCCTTAGTTATTCTCCAAATAGATATGTATTTAGAGTTTTCAATAAAAGAAATCAAGTAATTGAAGAATCAATACATGTCACTTTTGATGAATTTGGACTAACCCCAAGAAAGAAGAATGAAAGTGATGCAAATGAAACATTAAAGAAAACAAAAAAGTTGCAATTAAAAAATCAAAGGGGAAAAGGAACTTCTAAATAAAATAATGATCTAAATTCAGAAAATGCAGAGGTAGAAGTAAGTGAAGGCAATGTTCCCTTCCAACACTCCACTAACTTAAAATTTATACATACATATCCTAGAGACCAAATTATTGAAAATCTATATGATAGTGTAAAGACAAGCAAATTCATGCATAATATTTGTGGATACTTTGCATTTATTTTTAACATTAAGCTTACTTGCATTGAATAAACTCTTAATTATGAAAATTGGATAATTGCTACACAAGAGGAACTCAATCAATTTGAGAGACACAAAGGTTCGAAGAAATCACTAGATTGGTAAGAGGTTTAGCTTCTAGTGTAAGAGGCCTAACTCAAGGACTTCCCAAAAGGACACAAAAGATACACAAAGATGTCTCAAGAGGACACACATAGAAGCAACCCCAAACAAATGAAGGTGCCTGCATGTGGAAAAAAGCGCACCCCCCCCCCCCAAACGGCTGAAAGCGCTCCCAAATGGGCAGAAACACCCCCATAAGGATGAAAACACCCCATGAGGCTAGACTTAGAAAATTTTGAGATAAAACAATATTTAGAGGAAGCTTTAGACGACACACCCCAACCTTGAGAGGTCTGAAGTAGTTGCTGGACTAGAAGCATCCTAACATGGTAGTGTTCAAAGGAAGCTTCGGAGGATATGCCCTGACCTTTAGAGATTTAAAGAAGTCATTGCACTGGAAGCATCCTCTCTTAGCAACATTCAGTGGAAAGAAGACCATCTTCAGAGATTTGAATTTAATGTCACATGGTCACTGATATGTTCACCCAACCTTCAAAGGTCTGAAGCCAGTTTTCATAACTTTGAAGCTGTCACTATCAGCTTTTCAGTTGAATGAAGTGCAAGTTGTCACAAACGGTCAAAACCTTAACAAAATATTCATAATGGCTCTAATATCTTCCAAGGCTTATAAATAGAAGTTCCATTAAAGAGAAAAAAGAAGCTTAAGGGTTCCCTAAACTAAAAACGAATCAATCATAAGAAACTTAAACAAGTCTCTTAGTGTATTCACTCCTAAGTGCTCTAAGGATCAATGAGCTTAAAGTTACATCATTGCCATCTCAAGAGGAGAACGAAGCACTATAATATTTATTGTTTATCTTTTACATTTGAGCTTAACTATGTATACACTTTAGCTTAGATAGAGGTATTTCTTTATACACTTTATGTTTGTTAGAAAGAGTTCCTGATAAGCTCCAAAAACTAAATGGTGTATGAGTTTGTCAGTAAACTTGGGAAAACCAATAGTGTAAGATTTTCCTGATTAACTTGGAGATACCAAGTGGTGTATGAGTACTTGATGACCTTTGGTAACCAAGGAAGGTGTGATTCCACATGTGGATTGTGGAATAGGTGCCAAGGAGGCCTGAACCATTATAAGCCTTGTGTGTTTATTATCTTGTGTGCTTGTGTGCTTCAACTACTATTCATTTTCTACATTTGCACATTACATTTGATTCTTAAACTTGCTTAGCTTCTTGTTTTGCGATGCACCCTATTTTTTGGGTACTAAAACTCGGGATACTCCAGTAATTTGTCCTTAGAGAACACATAGGCATAGCCAAATACAAGGAGCTTGTGCATATTGCCAACCAACATAAAGCCTGAAATACCTAAAAAATCTAAGCTAATGGTCCCGTTTAGGTGGTAGCTCAAGAGGCGGGATGAATTGAGCTTTTAAATTTTCTGACCAAATAAAAATATAGTGTTGAAAAAGAACAAAAATAAATCATATAGGGCAATGATACAATTATTTTCATAGTGGTTCAGCCCAACCTAATACCTACTCCACTCTCTAAGTCAATCTCTCTACTGCACTCAAGTTCCAATACACTTGATCAATTAACTCTGACTAGTGTACACTCATTGGTTTACCCAAGCTCACCAACAAGCTCTTACAACTAGTTTCTCAAGAGATAACCAAAAACTCAATAATCTCCTAGCAAGTCTAACCTATTTGTTGTAGTCAATATAACCTAATAGCAAGCCCCTTGCTTGATACAAGAGAAACCTAAAAAGTTATACAAAAATAAATGCCTCTTAAATAGACAGATTGTACAGAAATTAATGCAGAAATAAATAAAGATAAATGTTTGACTTCTGTTTTGAAGATGAACAAACATGAATAAATAAGTGATGTATTTTATTTGGATTGATACACATTTTTATGTAGAGTGGATTGATGTAAATGAGTGTTTTTAATCATACTTTGATTGTCCAAAGTATGGATTGATGTGTATGTAATTAATGTGTATGAATGAATTTTATAGAATGAATGTAAACAAGTTGAAGAATATACTCAATTGACTGGAAAATTAGTTGAAGTTTTTGGTAAAATTCGTGCATGTTTTATGTCAAAACGTCGAGGGTTTTGAATTAGGTGATGTTCAACCTCGACTAATTTGGAGTCAAAGACTAATCCGGCGAGGTTGAATCTCAATGGATTTTCTTGTGAAGAAAAATGTCAATAGTTTTTAGTAAAACATTTATGGTTTTCGGTCCATTGCTAGCAGTTGCAAGAACTAATTTTCAAGCGTCTTTGATATTTTCTTCAACCTCTTTCGAGAGATTGTCTCCCAGTAGTTGAATGTCTATTTAATGTGAGATATGTTAAAGAATATTTGCGACTTCAAAATGAGAACTCTTGAAGGTGATTGTGAGAGAGAGAATCAAGAATTCAAGATTACCAAAAGAGTGAAACCTCTATTTTGCAGCTATATGAAGACTGAAGTGATATGAAGCAGTGAAGTCACCTGAGATCTATACTAGTTATAAGATTTATATTATTTATTTCATTATGCAAATTGTACCTTGGTTTGAGATGCAAACCAAGAGATAGTTGAATCATTATAAAGTGTGTAAGTGATTCATCTATATTATTAGCTAGAAGTGAAAATCCAGAGAACAAAAAAATTATACCACTTATAACTTTGGGATTAAGTTGACTAATAGAACCCAAGTCTAGGATTTTGACTTCGAGTGTGGAGTGGGTAGAGAGTGCTGAACCACTATAAGTTTTGTGTTCTTATTTTTATTTGATTATTAGCGCATTATATTCAAATCATTTCTGCATACTTTATATTTTACCATAGCATGGGAACAAAAAGTGGTATTAGAGCTTTCTTTATATTGCTCAAAGTGATCTTCTATGGCTTCATCAATCACCAATGAAAGTGGCAATGACAATAATGTCAGAAATGGAAATGGAAGCAGTGGATTTACATTCCGATCTACAAGCTTTCTAGAGAGATTATCTGCAAATAGACCTCCATATCTAACTGGAAATAATTATCCTCTATGAAAATTAAGAATGTAAATTTTTTTGATGGGTTATATCATGTCTGCATGGTGCATCATTGAAGATGGTTTTACAACCCCTGTAGGTAAGACAAGTACTTGGATAGCTAAACAGAAAGAGAAAAACTTTGCAACTGAACAAGCTAAAAGCTTATTGTATTATGCTATTTCTTAAGCAGAATTTGAATGGGTGTCAAATTGCAAAACTACAAAAGATATTTGGGAGAAACTTTAAATAACCCATGAAGGCACATCTCAAGTTAAAGAGACAAAAATGAATCTTTTAATGCTTGATGATGAATTATTTACAATGCTTCCTAATGAATCAATTACTTAGATGAATCATAGGTTTACCAAGATCGTCAATGCATTGAAAGGTCTTGGAAAGGATATTACTGAGAAGGAAGAAGTTTAGAAAATTCTTAGATCTTTATCTAAAACTTGGACAGCAAAAGTAACTGCAATCAAAGAAGCAACGGACATCTCAAACTAAAGGTCAATGATTTGATAGGATCATTACTATCACATGAGCATGTCATCAAGAAGAATGAAACTAAGTTAAAAGGTAAGAGATTTGTTGGTTTAAAAGCTAATTCTATCAGTCTGATCTTGATGTAGATGAAGAAGATGAAGAAATTACTATGCTAACTCACCGATTAAAAAAATTCTTTCAAACAAATAATAAGATCAAAAACATATTTGTAGTTGCTCGTAGAATTCAAAATAAGAAAGGTGAAAGAAAATCAAAATTGAAACTTCATTCAAGAAGGAAGAAGAGGAATTCAAATGCCATAATTGTGATGGAAGTGGAGATCTAAAGAAAATATGTCCATCTATCAAGAAGGACAGAAAGAAAAGTCATAAGCCTTAAAGTTTTGGAGCATGATATGATAGTGACTCATCCATTTCTGTAGAATCTGAATCTGAAGATGAGGAATGTCATATTGGATTGATGGCACATGAAGATGAAGAAAAGGAAAGCAATGCTTCACATGAGGTAAGTTATGAAGATTTTTTGTTTGAACTACAACAGGAACATACTACTCTTCTTGATGAATCAAAATTGATAACTGAAAAATATGCAAAATTCAAAAAGGAATTTCAAACTCAAAAAGAAGTGATTCTTATATTAAAACTGGAATTCAAAATTCTTTTTGATGAGTGTTCAAACATGAAAACTGAAATGACCTTCTAAAAGACAACTCAAAGAAATTGTTGGATGAAAATATGAAATTAGAGAAATGTTGTACTTCTTTGAGACATAAAATTAGTTAGTTAGAACATAAGTGTATAAATCGTCAAAATCAAATTATAAATTCTAGAATGAAAACTTTCCATCCTCATAAAGGGCACTGTCATTTTTGCAATAAACATGGACATATTGTTTATGATTTTACTATGAGAAAATTACAAAATAATGGTAAAAAATTGATTTGGGTGCCTAAACAAATTGTTATCATACCTAATAAGCATGGACCCAAGATATGGGTACCAAAAACTTGATTTTAATTTTTTTCAGGTATGCTTGACTTTAGGAATAAAATCCAGCTGGTACCTTGACAGTGGATGCTCACATCATATGATAGGAAGCAAGCATTTATTCAAAAGTTTATCTTTTCAAGACAAAGGTAAAGGAACTTTTAAAGATAATAATCAAAGAATTATAAGAGGAATAGTTATGGTAAGTATTCCAGATATGGATATTATTGATGTATATTTTGTAGAAGGTCTTAAACACAACCTTTAAGCATAAGTGAACTGTGTGACAAAGGTTTTAAAGTTGTGTTTAAGTCAAATAAATGTATTGTTTGCAATTCTATAGGAAAAAGTATATGTTGTGGAAAGTATAATGGAAATGTGTATACTTTGGACTTTAGTACAGATCATGTAAAATGTCTATCTGCAGTAGACAATGAGGCTTTATTATGGTACAAATGATTTGGACATGCTAATATGTACACTCTCAAGAAGCTTATGAAACATGATCTTTTAAAAGAAATACCAAAAATAAAGATTAATGTGGATCATGTTTGTGATGCATGCTAATCTGGCAAACAAATAAAAGCTTCTTTCAAATCAAAAAATGTTCTTTCTACTACAAAGCCTCTTGACTTATTGCATATGGATCTTTTCAGACCTAAATGATTAAGAAGTTTAAGTGGGAAACAGCATGGATATGTTATTGTTGATGATTTTTCTAGATATACCTGGGTATTGTTTCTGGGTGAAAAAGATGAATGTTTTGATCTTTTCAAGAATTTCATCACAAAGTTCAAAATGAAAGTGGAACTCGAATGTCTATCTGCACTAGACAATGAGGCTTTATTATGGCACAAATGATTTGGATATGCCAATATGTACACTATCAAGAAGCTTATGAAAGGTATATCTCTAGGGTATCCTTCTTCCAACCAAGCATATCGTATCTATAATAAGCGAACATACATAATAGAAGAGTCTGTCCATATAAACTTTGATGAGACTCACTCTTAGTTGTGAAAGGTTGATAATGCAGATGATGATAATGAGGGATTTGATTTTCTTGAAATATTAACTAAAGCTCAGTAAGGATCTAAAGATTTACCACAAGCTAAGTCATCAAATCCACTTGAGAAAATGTTCATAAAGAACAGGTAAGTGAAGGTGAGTTATCTGATCGAAACAAGTCAGTTTACACTCATAGCTATCATCCTTTAGAAGATGTTCTAGGAAATCTATATGACAAAGTGAGAACTCATAGCTCACTTCATAATGTCTATGGTAATTTTGCTTTCTTATCTTACATTGAACCTAAAATTATCAAAGATGTCATTTTAGATGAAAATTGGATTATAGCAATGCAAGAAGAACTGGATCAGTTTAAACATAACAATGTGTGAACACTTGTGCCAGAACCAAATATTCAGTCTGTTATTAGCACAAAATGGATCTTTAGAAATAAACTTGATGAATCTAGGATTATTGTAAGAAATAAAGCATGTCTAGTAGCATATGGGTATTCCCAAGAAGAGAGAATAGATTATGATGAATCATTTGCACCCGTTGCCAGACTTGAGGCTATAAGAATGTTACTTGCCTTTGCATCTTTCAAACAATTTTGATTATTTCAAATGAATGTAAAAAGTGCATTCTTAAATGGATATTTAAATGAAGAAATTTATGTTAAATGACCTCCAAGTTTTGAAAATCATGAACACCCTGATTATGTGATTAAACTTACAAAAGTATTATATGGTCTTAAACAAACTCCAAGAGCTTGGTATGAAAGACTAAATGGATTCTTACTCAGTAAAAAGTTTCAAAGAGGTAAGGTTGACATAACTCTTTTCATTAAACATATTCATTCAGACATTCTTGTTGGATAAATTTATGTGGATGATATCATTTTTGGAACAACAAATGAACAAAACTGCATGGAGTTTGAAAATTTGTTGAAAAGTGAATTTCAAATGATTATGATGGGTGAACTGACATTTTTTCTTGGACTACAGGTAAAGTAAAGTGATGAAGGTATTCTCATTTCACAATCCAAATACATCAAAGAAATGTTGAAAAAGTTTGAAATGAAAAACTTAAAATGCATGCCTACCCCTATAAGTCTAGCATTAAAATAGATAACAATGAAAGTGGTAAAAGTGTAGATCAAAGATTATATAGAAGCATGATTGGTTTACTATTATATTTGACTGCCAATAGACCTAACATTCTATTTAGTGTGTATATGTGTGCTCTATTTCAGTCAAATCCAAAGGAGTCACATCTATCTGCTATTAAACGTATATTTAAATATCTTATAGAAACTCCTCATTTGGGATTATGGTATCCTAGAGGATCATCATTTGATTTAGTTCATTATTCTGATGCCAACTATGCAGGATATAAAGTAGATATAAAAAAGTACAAGTGAAACTTGCCAATTTTTAGGAAGTATGCTTGTATCCTGGTACTCTAGGAAACAAAGTACTATCGCACTATTAATAGCTGAAGCTGAATACATCACTGCAGCTAGTTGTTGTGCACAAATACTTTGGATGAAACAGCAGCTAAGTGACTATGACTTTAATGTGGAATCTGTGCCAATCAAATATAATAATACAAGCACACTAAATTTAACTAAAAATCTAGTATTATATTCACGTTCTAAACACATTAAGATAAGACATCATTTCATTAAGGATGATGTTCAATTAAAAGACATTTTTGTTGAATTTATTCCTACTGAAGATCAAGTGACAAACATTTTCACAAAACCAGTTCCCACTAATAGGTTTTTGCAAATTAGAAGAGAGTTAGGCATTATTAATCTATTCGCATGATGCATAGCATGCATAAAATAAAAAGACATATATGTGTGAATTTTCTTTGTGTTATAAAACATCGATAGATTGTATTCTACAAAAATGTCGATGGATTAATACATCGATGAATTTGGATCTAGTAGCATAACTTAAATGCATGCTTTGTGCAGGACAATTACATTATTCTTCTTAAAACAATGAATTTTTGTTTCTAAGAAACCCATTTGACTCCTCAAGCTCCTTGCCCCTCTCCATTGCTCGTTTGGACGCATTTGAGTCAATTCTTCACATCCTTCTTCACAAAAATCATGGTAATGCTCTATTCATCAAGATTCTTCAATGGGATTTTCATTTTTGCCCTAGATTTCATGATTTTGGGGTTTTTCTTCTAAATCTCCAGGTTTCTTCATACTTTTCTTATGCAAAATCGATGCCCTATAAATTTTGAGCATGTATCATTATTTTTAGGAAAGGATTTTTGAAAACCCCATTGCTATAATTCAAAATCAAAATTTTGGGACTTTTTAGGGTTTTAAAAAATCATAAAAATCCTCCTTTAGTCTCAAAATCGTTCATACATTCTTAATACATGTTATATTTCCATATTTTCTGATTAATAGTATGGTTAAATATCATGTTTATGTGGAGATACTCTGTTTGGGGATGTTTTGAAAAAAAGATTCTTGATTTGTAGGTTGCACTTACACATTTCTTTCATATTCTTGATGATTCACTCCATAAATACTTACTATTCTACATTACAAGTTAATCTTGTTGGTGTATATAACCTCTGTTTCTATCCAAGTTTATAATGTTTCATTGGTTCTTGCACCTAATTGAATCTTCTTCAAGTTAGATTTATGATTATTCTATGACCAATGTAGATAAAGTTTGCTTGGTTGAAAGTCGTTGCAATGTGGATTGTTGTGTTGTGGTTGTAAAAAAAATAACTACCATATACAAATAATTATGTTGAGGATAAGCTCTATTTGGTTAGTTCTCTTTGTTCAAACTTTTTGTTCTTATTGAATTTGAGCCAAATCCTTTTATTTGCTTCCATATAAGTTAAGTCCAATCCTTTATATTCTATCAACTTGAGCCTTGAATCATTAAAAATTCATTTTTATCTCAATCTTTCTGATAGAAATTTGCTGTGTTAAAGAAGTCATCCTATTCAACATCATCCACAAGCAAAAACTGAAGCATTTGAAGGAAATGATGAGGGTGAAGAAGAGTTGTTTCACGATATTCTGGGAGAGGATGATGATTTAGATGAAGAGGATGGTTCTCAAGGAAAGAGAAGGAAGGATCCTCAGGCCGGAGATGACTTAGCAGCTACTATTTTTGATACTTAACACACTCCTGCCACATCCATTCCAAGACCACCTCATCCCATTCCAACTTCTACTTCTACACCTCATGTCACAACTCCTACAACTTCCCCCTTCCTTGAGTTTCTACTTTGCAGGCTTTACTTGTAGGAACTCTCAAGACTAACTTGCATGCATACATGAGGGAGCAAATCCATGCCTCATCCTCCACTGACCAATCCGACTCAACTCAGAAGAAGAACCAACCACCTCCTCCAAAGTGATCTTGTCATTGAAGAGTCAAACTCATTTTTTTAACTCTAGTTTTTAAAACTTGAAGATACTTTAACTGTCTTGTTATTATTATGTGTTTAAGTTTACTTCCTAACTCTTTGAATCACTATTGATATTCACACACTTTTGACTTTATTTTCATAAATTGTATCTTATTTATTGCATTTATCTTTACGTTCTGCATAATCCCTTCTTTTTGCTTCTAACAAAAAGGGGGAGAAAATAAGCATGCATGGATGGTTAGATGGTTAGCATAATTGCATATTGATAGGAAAAGGAATTTTATTTTAGTTCATCCATTAGTTGTTTTGTCATCATCAAAAAGGGGAAGAATTATTTGACTCCTATTTTGAAGATGAACAAACATGAATGAATAAGTGATGTGTTTTATATGGATTAATACACATTTTTATGTAGAGCGGATTGATGTAAATGAGTGTTTATATTCATACTTTGATTATCCAAAGTATGGATTGATGTGTACGTAATTAATGTGTGTGAATGATTTTGGTAGAATGAATGTAAACAGGTTGAAGAATATACTCAACTGACTGGGAAATCAATTGAAGTTTTTGGTAAAATCCATGCACATTTTATGTCAAAATGTCAATGATATTGAATTAGGTGATGTTCAACCTCGACTTTTTTGGAGTCAGAAACTAATCCGGCAAAGTTGAACCTCAATGGATTTTCTTGTGAAGAAAAATGTCAATGGTTTTTAATAAAATGTTGATGGTTTTTGGTCCATTGCTAGCAATTACAAGATCCAATTTTCAAGACTCTTTGACATCTTCTTCAACCTCTTTTGAGAGATTGTTTCCTAGTAGTTAAATGTCTATTTAATGGGAGATGTGTTGAAGAATATTTGTAATTTCAAAGTGAGAAATCTTGATGGTGATTGAGAGAGACAGAGAGAATCAAGAATTCAAGATTACCAAAAGAGTGAAACCTTTATTTTGTAGGTGTATGAAGACGAAAGTGATATGAAGTAGTAAAGTCACCTGAGATATATACTGGTTGTAAGATTTATATTATTTATTTCATTATGCAAATTGTACCTTAGTTTGAGGTGTGTAAGTGATTCCTCTATATTGACCTAGAAGTGGAAACCAGAGAACAGAAAAATTATACCACGTGTAACTTTGGGATTAAGTTGATTAATGGAACCCAAGTCTGGGATTTTGAATTGGAGAGTGGAGTAGGTAGAGAGTGCCAAACCACTATAAATTTTCTGTTTTTATTTTTATCTGATTATTGGTGCATTGTATTCAAATCATTTTTGCTTAGTTTGTGTTTTACCATAGCGTGGGACCAATAATAAATAATTAAGAATAGATAATTCAAACTCCTAAAGTTTGATAAAATAATGAGCTTTGAATGCTTATATTAGAGTTAAGCACATTGGAGTTGAAATCTTTGGAAGAAAACTTTAATGATGGAGTAAATGCTCTCTTGATCAAGTATCTAACTCCTCTAAATTTTTCAACACTTTGAATGTCTTCTGAATACTGCTTTTATACTAATATTTAAATTCTTCCCATTAGAGAGGATAGGGTTCATTAAATGCAAGCGAATGTTCAAATTTTTGACCATTAAGAGTATTCCCGTGACTTTAGATCATCTGAAGTAAAGACTTCAACAAATCTAGAATGATGAAGAAATCTACGAATGACACTTTTAGAAACACTAAAGTCTTCACTACTTTGGAATCATCATTGCTTCAAAATATCTGAAGCATACCTTCAAACCATCTAAATTGATGGAAGATGCTGCATTGCAAATGACTCGCCTTTGGAACAGTGCTTCAGCACATCTGAAGTAAAACTTCAAACCATCTGAAGCGACGTGAATTGCTTAACTTAGCCTTACACCTTTGAACTTCAGTACTTCTGATATTAGCTTGGAACATCTGAGTGATGCTTCAGTACATCTGAAATTGTCCTTCATGACATCTGAAGTTTTGGTCTTAGCCAATTTCAAACGCTTCTAGTTAGTTCCTTCATTGTCGCATAATATACATGTTTCAGTCCATTTGAAGTGAATCTTTGGAATGTCTAAAGTGGAGTAAAACTTTTAACATCAAAGTTTCATGCTTAAGCACATCTAAACAACATTGCACATATACTTCAACACTTTTGAAGTAGAACTTTAGCACTTCTAAAGTGTTGTTAACACTTCAATGCTAAGGCTTCATGCTTCAGCACTTTTGAAGTTGATCTCTGAACATCTAAAGAATTTTTGAAATTGTTTCAACATCTGAACTTTAGCATTTGACTTTATTTACATTAGCAGCATACTTTAGCACATCTAAAGTACATCTTAAGTTACTTTTGAAGCTTATGTTTAATGCCAGACATATCCTTTAACTATAGTTTTACCTTAAAGCTTGGATCTCGCATCTGAAACACTTCTAATGTTGTTTCAGACTTAGTTTATATGATTACAGCCTTCATTCTTTCGAGTCTCTGAACTTCTTCATATTTTAAATTTGTTCCTCATGATTTCAGACATGTCCCAGTACTTCGAAAATCTTTTTCTAAGTTTAGGGTCATTCTTCCTTGAGCATATACATGATTTTCTTCCATGTTAATTGACTAGTGGATCTTGTCTCTGATATAAATTTGTATATGTCATCTACTCATATGAAGTTACTTTCCTTAATCTGATTTATACATTAATCATTGTACACTTGGGAATGTAACTATTAGTAGCTTAACCACTTCACTTATATGTTCTTGCTCATCATCAAAACTTAGCTGATTAATCACATTAATCATCAAAATAAAGCCAAGCAAAGGATTAGGATCAACATAAGCTCCATCCAAGTCACTTTTCAAACCACCTAAGGAGTGCAACTAAATATTCCAGACACCTGAGATTTGCCTGCCACTTTCCGGCAACTTAGCTTGAAGGGTTTTTCAAGAAGATCGGCCATAGCCCTTCTTGACGAATGGCAGCAAAATACTATAGGCACTTGCTAAACGCTTAAAGACTGCAATGGTCGAATTTTTCAAATGTTCTAATGCATTAAATGAGCCCTAACTACCTCTAACCATTAAATTTCAAGGAAGTCTATAAAATGAGTAATGAACGAACATTAGACAAGGGGCCGTAAGCATTCATTGAGCCATAATTTTCAAATCTTTAAAATAACCTAAGCCATAAAGTTCTTATCTTCATAAATTCAACAATAAAGGCTTTCACTAACAAGAATGGAAGCTTACACCTCATTAAATCATGTTCTCAAGAGTAGCTTCCCCTGCACTTCAAAGCAACACTATAAAAAGTGTAAATCTATTCTTTCAAGCCTTACTTTAGCTACTTGTCTTGAGTTAGTATTGGAGATCAAGCTCAAGAAGAATGACTTGAATGGTTGGAATGGTGACTCATAATCATTTTGTTAGACTATATCCATGCCCTCTAGAGCTAGGATCTAGAAGAGTGCAATGACACTAGATTATATTTGAAATTGAGATAATAGAACCTAAGATACAAGGTTATGTGCTTGGAGGATTAAAGTAGAGAAGTTGTCTCAAACTACTGCTATTTAATTGCAAACAACTTGAAAAGAGGGATTTAAATCAATAGGACTTGTTAGAAAATTTTATAAACAAGCCTAAGTAAGGTACCAACAATAATATGTGTTTGTGGGGAAGGGGGGGGTGCACTGATCACTTAGAACCGATTCCACAAAAGCAAAAATTGGAACTAGTCTAAGTAAGCCCCATTAAGAAATTTTGTTGGAATCAAAACCATCCATTTTGCTTTTTCATTATTCATTTAATAATGATATTAAAAATTATTTTAATAAGAAATTTGGTGGATCACATATAAGATGAGAATTTTAAGATATTTGTATTCACTCTAAAATGGTAGTTAGTCTAGTGGTATGCTTATTTAGATTTTTAAAAAATTATTATATTATTAACTAAATATTTTATGATAAATAAAATGAATGATTTTGATTCCATCAAAATATCTTCATGAGGCACACTTATATATATGGGTAGTGATCACTTGTATGTGGATATTGATCTTTTACACATATGCATATAACAATTATTATGCACATAAGCTGTTGACTCGATGTTTTAGCTTTTTCATTTTTTGAGAATGATGGAGTAGGAATATGAGTAAATGTCTTCATTCAATGGCAAAAGCAATGCCTCATCCAGTCTTCCCTCCTCTATGCTATAACAAAATAGTGTGTGGAACACCCTATACAAAATTAGCATGTCATCATTAAAAGCAAACGGCTCCAAACAGCGAAGCTTACTTAGTGTTCAATGCTCCATTCTCATAAGCACTTAAGGATTCTACGATTCTTGGGTGGGCAGGTCAATTGAATGTTTTACTTGCCACTCAATTTTAAGAAACACCTGGTTAAATTATTATTTTTTTAATGTAATTGTACGAGTTTTATTTAATGTTTTGCTTAATTTATTTTTTTTAAATACAAGTGGCCAGGCCAAGTTTTGTTAGGTTTTTTTATTATTTTAAAAAAAACAACTGAAATGACCGAGTTTTGTTCAATGTTTTATTGGCCCTTAAACATGGAGTGTATGGCAAAGTTGGAATCCAAATGATGTGGGGAAAACAAACTAATTGTAGAAGTGCATAAATTAAAAAGCAATGGAAACACACAAGTACACAACAATAAAGACACAAAGATTATAATGATTCAGACCCCCTTAGCACCTACTCCACTCTCCAAGGTTTTTCCAACCTTAGGTTCCACTATAACATATGGAATCACACTTGGTTTCCCAAGCTAAGTAACAACTCATAGACTAGTTTTACCAAGCTCATCAGAAACTCACACTGAGCTCACCAATAACTCATATAATTATGGCTTTCCCAAGAGCTCACCATGAAATCATATAATCTGGTTTCTCAAGAGTTAACCAACAACTCTCCAATCTGGTTTCCTAAAGCTAACCAGAAACTCTTACAAATGTGTACAATGGAATGCCTCTAATATAGGCTAATGGGTACAGAGTTAAAGTATAAATAAATATAAAAGATATAGCAATAAAGCAGCACCTTGGAGTGAAGACACTTGTGAAAGTTGAATGGATTTCTTGTATTTGATTTATCTTTGGCACTTAGAACCCTCAAGCATCTTGTTTCTCTTCAATGAATTTTCTATTTATACAATCTAAAGAGGTTATGAACCATTTGGAAGAAGACTATTGCTAAATGTAGCTTTGGTAGAGTATTAAATTTTTGAACTTTTAAAAATAGTAATTTTTTACTATAGCAGTTACTGTAGTGCTCGTGAAGTCTATGTCTAAAGTTAAGTTTTTGGACATGAAGTTGATTTTTGAACTTAACTATAGCTATGCCTAAAAATCACTATAACAGCTACTATAGTAGTTTAGTGTAGCACTCATGAAGACAGTCATATCTGAAAATGCTTCTCCATGTTCGAAGGTGAATTGTCATATCGAAAGTAAAATTTTAGACTTACTATAGTAATTTACTATAGCAAAGTTACCGTAGCACTCGGTCCAAATTCCATGTTCGAACTTTCTATCCCCAGTTATTGTAGCTATGTCCAAACTTTGTTCCATGTTCAAAAGTTATTGTAGTAATTTACTGTAGCAAATCACTGTTGCAGTTTACTGGAGCAGTCATTAACAACAACTTTTTCTTCCCCTATTTTACAAGAACTTAGTGAAACATCATTAGCTTAATTCAAGTCATAAATAAGTTTGTTAATTATTAAACCAAACCATTTGGGTCAACATGTTTTAGTTAAAAAAATTTACACATAGCTGGCTAAGTTTTATTTGGTGTTTTGGTGAATTTTATTTTTAAACGCAACTAGCTAGGTTGAGGTTTCTTTAGTGTTTTAGTTAATTATTTTTTAAAATGCAACTAGCCTGGCTATGTTTTATTTTGTGTTTTGGTTAATTTTTTGTTTAAACACAACTGGCTTGACTGAGTTTTGTTTGGTGTTTTAGTTATTTTTTTAAAATGCAAATGGCCAAGTTTTGTTCGGTATTTTTGTTAATTTTTTTAAATGCAACAGGCCTAGTTTTGTTTGTTTTATTTGGTATTTTAGTCAAATTATTTTTCTTTTTTAAAATACAATCAACCAAATTTTGTTTAGTGTTTTGGTTTTTTTTAAAAAATCACAATTAGCCTGGAAGAGTTTTATTCAGTGTTTTGGTTAGATTATTATTTTAAATGCAAATAACTAAGTTTTGGTTGGTGTTTTGGTTAAATTTAAAAAAAAACTACTTGGCCAATAGTTTTTGTTAATTTTTTGCTTATTAGTGTATTTTTTGAATTAAAATTTAAAAGAAAATAATTTAAATTAAAAAGCACTACTATCCAAGCAAAACACCAAACAAAAAAATTTTAACTAAAATAATTAAACAATTTAACCAAAGCTACTAGTTGAGTAGTATTTTTCTTTCAAATACATTTAATCAAAACATCAAACAAAACTCAACTAGTTGCATTTAAAAACGATAACAAAAATACTAAACAAAATTCGGCTAGTTGCATTTTAAAAATGAAAAAAAATTAAGGTTGGAACAGCATCATATTCTGGAGGAGTTTCCTCATTTTTTATTTTTATCATCCATGTCTATATCTTTAGTATGATCTTTTATGTATTTTTTATTTTTCTTTTGTTAAGATATTAGTCCACCATCCCTTTAGGGCTGCTGTGAAGCCTTGTATAATATATGTACATGCTTCTCTATCAGTTAATACATTCGTTGAGTAGGTTGTCGTAGCCATAGTCATTTTATGAAGAATATTTATAATTTGGTATTCTATCATTCCACAATATTCCAAACATAGATAGCGCCAGCTGAGAAATTATTTTGAACTTTTTGAGGTATTTCCTCATATAACATAGTAGGAAATGTATTCCTAGGATAATAAGGTTTAGATGAATTTTTCCAATTTTCTCTTGGTTTAAATTTTTTAATTGGGTTTATATCTTCTATTTTTGAATTTAAATTTATTTTATTAAATTGATTTTCTAAAATTTTTGTTTCATTATTTGATTCTTCTAAATCTTCTAGTGTTTTATTTTCACTTTCATTTTGTGAATTTTCATTTAAAGTTTTTATTTGTTGAATTTTAGACAATTGTCCTCTATCTAAAGATTTTAATCTATTATTTATTTCTTCCATAAGATTTCTAATTTTTAGAGGTTTTAACTTTTTTGTTTTAAATAACTCTAAAGTTCCTACTTGAAAATTAAATATTGGTCTTTCAATATTAGATTTATTAGGCTTTATTTCGTATAATTTGTTATCTATTTTTTTAGATGTTTTCCCATTATATTTAAATAATTATTTTTATAATTATTTTGTTGAAATATTGTTTGGATATCTGATCCATTTACTGGTTCCTTTTCATCTATTCTTTCCCTGTATGGTGAGAAGATTACTCTTTTACCATTTTCTAGTTTAATTATATATCTAGTAGTTGGTGGATATGCTTTCGTTTCAACCATCTGGTTATCTAATGTTTCCCATATAAGATTAATTTTTATTATATAAGGACATTCTGTTATAAATTTAATATAGTTTCTTTAGAATCATTCACAGAAGTTTATGTTAAGATTTATGCTTCTCATAGAACCATTGTTTTTTTTTCTTTATGATCTTCTGAATAGAATTTCTTTCTAATACTTTCTTTATTTATTTTGAAAGGTTCTTCTATAATATTTATTGTTGGTTCATAATTAGGAATTTTTCCTTCTATATCTGTTAATGAAGGACTATTTGGTGTCTCAGACTCACTTTTTGCTTTGACATATATTATATCTGGAAGGTTAGAAGTACCGTATCTGACACCTTCTATAGGGGTTTCCTCTTCAGAGGGTTTATATGACCTTTCTGATCTTTCTGATAATCTAGAAGATAAACTTCTCAATATTGGGGTTCTCAGAATAGTAGAATTAAATTCTAATTCTACGGTTCTATCAAGATGTGTTATAGTTCAATTAATCTATTGATTTTTAACAATAGGGTTTTTTGGTTTCATGATTTCATTAAGTTTCCAAGTTTCTGGAAGTGTTCTTTGATCCCATTTTATGGCTTTTGGAATCATTTTTCTAGGTTTTCTTGGATCCATTTGGATACACATTGTTTCTCTAGGATTAGTTTTTTGTTCTCTAACAACTTCTATGAAGGCAAATTTTGATAGTTTATAGCAGAATCCATACATTATTACTAATGGTAAAGATCCAACTTCCATTTCTATGTTTAAAGTTTTATTAATATAGTTAGGGCTTTTGTTATGTTTGCATCTTTCAATACTATTGAGGAATTTGGGAATGAATTAAAATAAATTTGTCCAACATATAAACTGGATTCAATTACTCTTATCTGGGTATTATCCCAATTTGTATGTCAAAAGTCATTTAGATTTATTAAAATAGTAGCATTCATGTCATTTCTATTTAAAGGTTTAATGGATACTTGAACCAATCCAAAGTATATATAATTATAATTTTTTATATAGACTTTTATTAATTTTGAGTTTATAAGTTGGATTTTTTTTTCAAGATTATATTGTAAGGGAGTTATCTCTTCGATACTTTTGATATTTAAGGTAAACCTATTTAAGAAGCTACCCTTTTAGTAGATGGTTTTTACTGGAACATATGAAATTGTCTATTTAAAATTATTTTGACTAATATTTTCAAAAGAAATTTCTTCACTATTTATTTCTCTTTCTTCCCTAGAGGAAGAATATGATGCTACAGACATTTGTCTTCTAAAAGCCTTCATTCTTCTATAGTTAAATACAATAATTTCTTAAATCTTTCAAATATCAGATTGTTGTCAACGAGTTCACCACACTGGACTTATAAATGGCTACTTGCCTTCAACTGCCAGACTTATGGGAACTCGACTATATGGTTACCCACGCTTCATTGATATAAGATTTATGAAACTATCGTTTTTAACAGTAGATTAATGGATGCTCTTAGAGAGATAGTGAATAGTCTCTATCGCACTTAAATGTAGAAATTTTTCAAAATTTAGATATTAATAAGGATTTATATATTGCTAAAGTATTTCCAAGGCATGATCCAATCCTAACTACTAGAAAGAAAGATTTGTAGATGACTAACCTTCTTCCCTTAGTAGACAAGTCAAAGACAAAATAAAAACAACCCAAGGTGGTATAATTAAATGGAGATTCTTAACCTATGGTGACATAATAAATTTTATAAACCAAGTGGGTATATCTTTATCTAATGATTTAAAAACCAAAGAAAAACTTAAGAATGAAAATATCTGTAATTGGAAAGAATGAGGATCATTTTGTGAATAATTTAGTTTTGATAAATTCAATCTTCTTGTTCAGAATGTAAAAAGAAAAAAATCCTCTAAAAAATTTCTTAAAAGATATAAGCCGATAAAAAAAAGCAAAGAAGAATACTATAAAAAAAAACCTAAAAGAGAGAAACCTTTTAAGAAAAAGAAACCTATAAAAGAGAAACAAGAAGTTACATGCCACAAGTGTGGCAAAACTAGTCATTATGCTAATAGATGGTCATAAAAGATAAACAAAAAAATAATGAAATAAATCTTGAAGATAAAAATTAGAAAATTAATTAAAACTTACATGGAAAAAATTCTTTTAAGTACAGACAATGAATCAAAAAATTCCTGATCCTCAATTAATGAAATTGAAGAAGAAGAATCAGAAACTGATAATGAATACAGTATAAATGTTGTAACTAGTTATGTAGAAGAGTTTTTAAACTTAGCAGATCAAATTGATAATCAAGATATCCAACGACAATATTTATTAAAATTAAAATCTATGTTTAAACAAAAAAAACCTCTAAAACCTATTTATAATTTAGAAAAAATTCTAAAACCCTTAAAACATCCTAAGGATGATAAGTCAGAAATTAAAACTTTAAAAGAAGAAGTAAATGGACTTTGAAAAGAAATGAAAGAAGTAAAATTTGAAATAAAACATTTAAAAGAATTAATAAAATGGGAAACTTCCCATTCAGAAAAGGAAGAACAAACAAATCTGAAAGAAAAAGAATTTGCTCAAAAATAGTATAAACAAAATCACAAGAATGGTTAACGCCAATAAAAATAAAAATCTAAGATTTTAATTTAAAAGAAATAAATCTAATAGACTCAGGGGCAGATTCAAACTATATAAGAGAAGATTGAGTTCCTAGAAAATATAGAGACTCAACGAATGGGAGCTGGAGGAACTAAACTTCAAGTAAAGTATAAAATACTTGAAGCAGAAGTTATAAAAAATGGAATGATATTCCAATCTACTTTTATTCTAATCAAAAATCTAAATAGACCAATAATTCTAGGAACACCTTTCCTAGAATTAATAAAACCTTTTCGAGTATCAGACAAAGGCCTATTAACAAAAATTTGCGAAAATAAAATTCTGTTTGAATTTATAAATAAACCTTGTAAGAAACTAATAAATAATCCCCAAATAAATCTAATACAAAAGAAAGAATCCTTATTAGATTTAAAAGAAGAGTTCTCTCATAAAAGAATTCACGAAAGTCTTGAAAATCCAATATATAGAGAGAGAATAAAAGAATTAAAAGAAAAAATTAAAAATTTAGCATGCTCAGATATTCCCAATGCATTCTAAGAAAGAAAAACTTGTGTAATAGAATTATCTTACAAACCAAATTTTAATGAGGATAAAATCCTAACCAAGGCCAGACCAAGCCAAATGAATCAAGAATTAAGAGAATATAATAAAAAAGAAATCAATAATCTCCTTGAAAAAGGATTAATCAAAAAATCCAAACCTTCAGGATCTCCATGGTCTTGCGCTGCATTTTATGTGTACGAGGTACCAGAAGGAGAACAAGGAGCTCCTAGATTAGTAATTAACTATAAACCTTTAAATAAGGCATTAAAATGGATTAGATATCCAATCCCTAATAAGAAAGTCTTATTAAAAATTATTGAAAAAAGAAAAATCTTTTTCAAATTTCATATGAAATCTAGATTTTGGCAAATCCAAGTTATTGAAAAAGATAGATACAAAACTGCATTGACAACTCTATTTGGGCAATATGAATGGAATGTAATGCCCTTTGGATTAAAAAATGCACCCTATGAATTTTAAAGAATAATGAATGAAATTTCTGATCCGTATGACTTTCTAATTATTTATATTAATGATGTTCTTATCTTTTCTAAAAACTTAGAACAACATCCTAGACACTTGGAAATATTTTTAAAAGTTGTAATCCAAAATGGATTAGTACTTTCAAAAACAAAATACTTAATGTGTCAAACTAAAATTAGATTTCTAGCTTATGAAACTAACCAAGGAACTCGATTACCAATCAAAAGATCAACTAAATTTGCGGATAAATTTTTCAGATGAAATAAAAGATAGAAATCAACTTTAAAGATTCTTAGGATCATTAAATTATATTGCAAGGCATTGTAACAAGTTAAGAATTATAATAAAACCTTTATATGTTAGACTTAGGAAAAACCCTAAGCTTTGGTCAGAAAAACATACTAAAATTATTCAAAAAATAAAATCTCATCTGAAAATTCTTCCATTGTTATATATAGCAGATCCTTTAGCCTTCAATATAGTCAAAACAGACATCTTAGATAAAGGATATAGAGAAATTCTTTAACAAGTAAAAGACTCTAAAGAACAGATAGTTCAATATCATTCTAGAATATGGAATCCATCCCAAAATAACTATTCTACTATAAAAAAAAGAAAATTTTGAGCATTATTTTATGCATTACAAAATTTCAAGGTGATCTTTTAAATCAAAATTTTCTCCTTTGTATTGATTGCCAAGCTGCAAAATACATTTTAGAAAAAGATGTGCAAAATATTTTATCAAAACAAATATTTGCCAAATGGCTATCTATTTTATCATGTTTTGATTTTCAAATAGAGTTTATCAAAGGAATTTCTAACTCTATTCCTGATTTTCTCTCTAGAGAATTCCTACAAGGAATGTCCAAGATAAACTTGGCAAACTCCCACTTATTTCAAAAATGTCTTCAGAAAAAGGCAAACCTCAAAAACAATCGAAAGACTCTTATGGTAAGAAACTTGTCCCAACACAACCAATACCATTAAATACTCTTTTTGAGCCATCTTTTCCTCTCTCTTCACCTTCTCCAAGAGGACATGGAAGAAAGCTTCCAATCTCTATAACCCAACTTCCAAACCAATTCATTACTCCTAATGATCTGAAACAGATCACCAACTCTTTAGCCTTAACCTCATCACCTTCTCCCTCTCCAAATACCAAAAGGTTTACTTCCTTCAGAACCTCCATGAGGTTCTTCTCTAAACCATTTCAACCAAAAATAGTTCAAATTGAATTATCACTCTTGTAGAGTAAAAGCTCGATTACACTCCAAAATATATTGTACAAGTTGCATTTCCAAAAAAAAAAATCTATTTTAAACTATTTGATTTTAATATTCTAGTTTCAACTGATTCTGCTAAAATCATACATCACAAAGCTCCTAATGAAGAAACCACACACTCAACCATATAAATTTTAAAAATCATGAATATTGGTAAATTTGGTGCTCCAAATCAGTTCAAAAAAATTTGAAAATGATTTTGCCCACGCCAATTCTCTTATTTTGATTATCAAGATGCAGGGACAAATGTCATTTGATTCAAAAAAAAATTTGACCATCATTCATGTTTTTTTATGTTTAATAAAAAATCAAAATTTACATTTCCTTTTTGGTTTATACAATGGTTGAATAGTTTTGGACCAATGGTAGAAATGCTATCCCAAGATCTTCAAAAAAGATTTAATATGTTTAAAAAATATTTTAATTGCTCTGAAACAGAAAAAAAATTATCTATCCTTCTTCTCTTTTTCTCTAAACTTTCCTTTACCTTTATATTTCAATGAAATTAGTGTTTTATTACTCAAGAACCTTTACCCCTTGCACTTGGAAGAGTAATTGCTCACAAGCTTTACCAGAAAAAATCCAAAAATGGCTTATTAAAAAATCGACTTCTTTAGCCCAAAAATTTCACCAAATAGCAAATTTATCTTTAGAAGAAGATTGAAAAAGGCTATAAAAGCACAATATAAGGCCATTCAAGCTTACAAAAGAAAGCTTCATCAACTTTATCCTTTAAGTCAAAAATTGCCTCAAATTCTTCAAGCTCTCATTCAGCTGAAGATCTTGGATTCAATTCTAACCCAATAGAATTATTTGGGCATGATGTACACTCGTTCTTTGACTAAACAGGTAGAAGCCTCATTATCCGAATGGACCTGTCTCCGACAAAGGCTAAAATGCCATCACCCAGGCCACAGAAAAAGTCCAACTATCCTACTAAAAGTCAAAAAGGACGAGCCAACTATCCCGCCTCTAGAATCTTCAAAAGAAGACATGTCATCTTAATAGTTCCTAGTTTTAAAACAAGAACCTCTAAAACCATGAGCGTCCCTTATTTTGCACCCCTGGTTTTCCAAAATCAGCAAATACTAGTCATTTTGTAGCCGAAAAATTATCTTTTCTTTTCTATTTAAAAGCAAATGCTCTCAGTTGTAAGCATCGGTTGCCAACCCCTCTCTCTCTCTCTCTTATCCAAAAATTCCTCAATACATTCCCTAGTGCTTTCTAACTTGGTTCTAATGGAGGAAATTTCCACTGCATTGCTGTGAAAAGATGAAGTCTCAATTTTCTAAGTAAATTTCTTTTATAAAGAAAATTTCTTTATAAACATTATATTATTCCTTTTCTCTATGCATCGATCATTAATTTACAATGACATCATATAATCAAAGACCCTGTAGACTCATAGCTTCCTTTAAGGCTAATTTCCTTAGAGCTTTAACAATGAGTTCACCCTGTAGCTCTAATGAAGCGCAGTCTATAGGACAGTGAATTTATCTACATATATAGGATATATATATATAGGATATTTATATATATAGGGAGTGATTCAATATAAAGTCAGTCCATTTGGGCTTACCCTTAATGATTATATAAAATCGAATCCAACCATTATCTTTGAAATTATTTATTTAACTAAAATATTAAAAAAATTCAATCAAAATTCTATGGAGGTCCAAAAGTATATTAAAACATATGTAAAATTCTAAATTTACTTTAATCCATTTACTTAGGCATTAAAAAATCATAAATTGAATATAATTATTATATTACATGAAAATTATTTTAGAAGGTTAAGATATTTTATTCAAAGGATGTGGATTCCTCTAGTAAGCAAATAATTTTAAGGGTTTAATGTTCACTCTTAAATAATTTTAATCTTATGACTAATATAAGTCTTTGATTGATATAATGTTTAGGTTTCTGGTTAACTTCATAATAATAAAATTAATAGTTGGATTGGATTTGATATAGTCATTAAGGTTGGCCCAAATGGAATGACTTTATTGAATCAATTTGTTGTTATTAACTATAGTTAATCACTTTCCTATACATATATGGTTTGCTACATAAACTAAAAAATTTACTACAATTATTATTATATGTGGTCAAATTTTACTGCATTATTATGGTATAAAGTAAATTTATTTTTCACTGCAAAAAGCTATTATATTATACTACTGAGATTAAAATATATGACAGTTAAAAGGTTTAATCGGTGATCAATAAGTCAATAGTAAACTAGTATACATAACCTGAGTATTTTATCGCTATTCATGGTGACATGATAAGCAGGATATGCAGAAAAAATAACTACACAAATTATAACATGACATTAACTATTAGTAAAACATTACAAAAGAAGAATATAAAAATAACAGGAGTTCAACAGGTAGAGAGAGACTTAAGGAGCAGACAATCCCTTGAGCTCGACCTACACTCTAATTATTCTTTTGTGCTTATTTCTTTTATAAGAACCATTAATAACTTAAGCATCGTAGACATCTTTAGCACCCTCTAACCATGCTTATTATGCTAATCACACTTCTCTCATAGTCTCATTGAACTAGCTTGGTAGCCAGCCAATGGTTTCAAGGTGTTCCAGATTAACCAGATTTTGGCATCAATGGTCTGAATAGGGGATTTTCAAAACTCTCCTTTCTAATGCCTTCTCTTTCTACGTTTTTCCGTTATAAGTTCTATTTTTAATTATTAGTTTCTATTGATTTTACTTTAATTCACACCATGTTCTACCACGAAGGTTTTAAAAATCACCCCCTTACCCAAGCACACCCTTAATAGCCTTTTGTGGATACATTCCACGTTCATGTTTTATTTAATTATTTTTAAAAAATAAATACAGAATATTTAAACCCCAAAAGTCACATAAATACCATTTTCTGAGGTCTTGGAGGGAGTCATTTGTAACTCTATTCACATAGAAACAACCTTGGATAAGATACAAATAATTTTGAGCCCTAAATTATTTTCCACAGCACCTCACATGACCTGCTGCATAATTTATTTATTTGTAAAAATGAAATGACTTACGTGCACTTCTGTCCCAGCATTATTACCGTAGAGCCTGTCCGAAATATGACTTTAATCAACAGTTCACTTTAAAGTTGTATTATTTAGGAGCTGCAAGCAACCTTTGTCATTTAATGACTTTGTCTGCCACAGAAGGCATCTTCATAAAATGCCCCAGTTGTACCGCAAATGCAGCTGCATTGTTTTCTTGTCGATCTGTGAGTTTGTCAGCACCATGTTGCTTGCCCACCAATCAACCCACGCCTAATCATCAGAAGTATGGCATACATGCCTTGGATATGGACAAATAATGCTGTATATTCACTATTCAATCCCCTTTGCCTTGGGCCAAAGTAAAATATCGTCTCTCTCTCTAATCTGATTTTACGCAACATTCTGCATTTGAACCATGCACGTGAAAGGATCTTTTCGGAGTGAGATCTGCTTCCAGAAATTTTTATTCGGATCGGTTAGAAAAAATGGTCAGAAGTTTTAAAAAAAAACAAAAACGAAAAAGAAAAGGAAAATGCAAAAGAGTGAAGAAACATGAAAAAAACGATGTCATAAGTAGTGGCGGAGCCAGTTTCTTTAGTTAGGGGGTGTTAAAATTTATAATTTAAGATTATATTTTAAAATATTACATATTTTGAAAAATTCTTCATTAAACCCTATTATAAAAACTATAATTAGTACTTTTATATTGTAATTACTTCAAGGTAACTGGAAAAATTTTATAGTAGTCATCCATATATATAAGCATTTCATAATCAGCTCATTGTTAATGGGAACAAAAAATTAATTCAGATTTTTGTAAATCAAATAATAGGAAATTAAATAGTAAAAGATAATTTATGATTCCTAAGTGGAAGAACAAGAAAAACAAAAAAAAAATGAAACATTGATCCAGAATTTCCTAGATTTAATACGACGAAAATGAGAATAGAATTGTTTGAATTCTATTTTGAAGATGAGCAAACGTGAATAAGTGATGCGTTTTACGTGGATTGATACACATTTTTATGTAGAGTGGATTGATGTAAATAAGTGCTTATAGTTATACTTTGATTGTCCTAAACATGCATTAATGTGTATGTAACTAACGTGTGTGAATGATTTGATGGATTGAATGTAAACAGGTTGAAGAATATACTCAACTGACTGGGAAATCAATTAAGCTTTTTGGTAAAATCAGTGCATGTTTCATGTCAAAATGTCAACAATTTTGAATCTGATGATGTTCAACCTTGACTGATTTGGAGTCAGAAATGAATCCGGTGAGGTTGAACCTCGACGGATTTTCTTGTGATGAGAAACATCGACGAATTTAGTAAAACATTGATGATTTTTGGTCCATTGCTAGCAGTTACAAGATCTGATTTTCAAGCCTCTTTGACCTCTTCTTCAACCTCTTTTAAGAAATTATCTCCCAATAGTTGAACATCTATTTAATGGGAGATATGTTGAAGAATATTTGTGACTTCAAAGTGAGATATCTTGAAGGTGATAGTGAGAGAGAGAGAGAGAATCAAGAATTCAAGATTACAAAAAGAGTGAAACCCCTATTTTGCAGGTATATGAAGACTAAAGTGATATGAAGCAGTGAAGTTACCTGAGATCTATACTGGTTTTAAGATTTATATTAATTATTTTATTGTGCAAATTGTACCTTGGTTTGAGATGCAAACCAAGAGATAGTAATCATTACAGGGCGTGAAAGTGATTTGTCTATATTGTTACCTAGAAGTGAAAATCTAGAGAACAAAAAAATTGTATCAATTCTAACTTTAGGATTAAGTTGACTAGTGGAACCCAAGTCT
This sequence comes from Pouteria campechiana, assembly GCA_036873735.1. Taxonomy (NCBI): domain Eukaryota; kingdom Viridiplantae; phylum Streptophyta; class Magnoliopsida; order Ericales; family Sapotaceae; genus Pouteria; species Pouteria campechiana. The sequence continues at coordinate 62,119 of JAYJMB010044108.1, forward strand.
GAGATTTTGACTTAGAGAGTGGAATAGGTAGAGAGTGCCAAACCACTATAAGTTTTGTATTCTTATTTTTATCTGATTATTGGTGCATTGTATTCAAATTGTTTCAGCTTACTTTGTGTTTTACAATAACACAGGACCAACAGAGCTTTTTTTGTATTGCTTAAAGTGATCTTCCATGGCTTCATCAAGCACCAATGAAAGTGGCAATGACAAGGATATCAGAAATGGAAATGGAAGCAGTGGATTTGCATTCCAATCTATAAGCTTTCCAGATGGATTATCTGCAGATAGACCTCCATATCAAACTAGAGATAATTATCCTCTACGAAAATTAAGAATGCAAAGTTTTTTGATGGGTTATAACATATCTGCATGATGCATCATTGAAGATGGTTTTACAACCCCAGTAGGTAAGACAAGTACTTGGACAGCTAAACAGAAAGAAGCTCTACAAATGAGTAAGCTAAAAGCTTGTTGTATTGTGCTATTTCTCAAGCAGAATTTGAAAGGGAATCAAATTGTAAAACTGCAAAACGTATTTGGGAGAAACTTCAAATAACCCATGAAGGCACATCTCAAGTTAAAGAGACAAAAATGAATCTTTTAATGCGTGATTATGAATTATTTGCAATGCTTCCTAATGAATCCATTACTGAGATGAATCACAGGTTTACTAAGATCATCAATGCATTGAAAGGTCTTGGAAAGGATATTACTGAGAAGGAAGAAGTTCAGAAAATTCTTATCTTTACCTAAAGCTTGGACAGCAAAAGTAACTGCAATCGAAGATGCAAAGGACATCTCAAAGCTGAAGGTTGATGATTTGATAGGATTGTTGTTATCACATGAGCATGTCATCAAGAAGAATGACACTGAATCAAAAGATAAGAGATCTGTTGGTTTAAAAGCTAATTTTGATTAGTCTGATCTCTATGTAGATGAAGAAATTGCTACTAATTTAGAAAATTCCTTCAAACAAATAACAAGATGAAAAACAAATTTGTAGCCGCTCATAGAATTCAAAATAAGAAAGGTGATAAAAAATTCAAAACTGAAACTTCATTTAAGAAGGAAGAAGAAGAAGAATTCAAATCCCATAACTATGGTGGAAGTGGACATCTAAAGAAAGTATGTCCATCTATCAAGAAGGACATAAAGAAAAGTCATAAGCCTCAAAGTTTTAGAGCATGATATGATACTGACTCATCCATTCTGTAGAATCTAAAGATGAGGAATGTCATATTGAATTGATGGCACATGAAGATGAAGAAAAGGAAAGCAATGCTTCACATGAGGTAAGTTATGAAGATTTTTTGTTTGAACTACAACAAAAACATATTGCACTTCTTGATGAATCAAAACTGATAACTGAAATATATGCAAAATTGAAAAAGGAATTTCAAACTCAGAAAGAAGTGATTCTTAGATAACAACTGGAATTAAGAATTCTTTTTGATGAGTGTTCAAACATGAAAAGTAAAAATGACCTTCTGAAAACAACTCAAAGAAATTATTGGATGAAAATCTGAACTTAGAGCAATGTTGCACTTCTTTGAGACATAAAATCAGTCATTAGAACATAAGTGTATAATTTGTCAAAATCAAATTGTAAAGTTTAGAAGGAAAACTTTCCGCCCTCATAAAGGGCACTATCATTTTTGTAATAAACATGGACATATTGCTTATGATTGTACTATGACAAAATTGCAAAATAATGGTAGAAAATTAATTTGGGTGCCTAAACAAATTATTATCATACTAACAAGCATGGACCCAAGATGTGGGTACCAAAAACTTGATTTTAATTTTTTTTTAGGTATGCTTGACTTCAAGAATAAAATTCAACTATTACCTTGACAGTGAATGCTCATATCATATGATAGGAAGCAAATATTTGTTCAGAAGTTTATCTTTTCAGGATAAAGGTGAAGTAAATTTTTGAGATAATAATCAAAGAATTATCAGAGAATAGGTATGGTAAGTATTTTAGGTATAGATATTACTGATGTGTATTTTGTAGAAGGTTTTAAACACAACCTTTTAAGCATAAGTCAACTATGTAACAAAGGTTTTGAAGTCGTGTTTAAATTAAATAAATGTATTGTTTGCAATTCTATAGGAGAAAGTATATATTGTTGAAAGCATAATGAAAATGTGTATACTTTGGACTTTAATACAGATCATGTAAAATGTTTGTCTGCAGTAGATAATGAGGCTTTATTATGGCACAAACGATTTAGACATGCTAACATGTACACTATCAAGAAGCTTATGAAACGTGATCTTGTAAAAGTATTGCCAAAAATGAAGATTAATGTGGATCATGTTTGTAATGCATGCCAATTTGGCAAACAAACAAAAGCTTCTTTCAAATCAAAATTTTTTGTTTGTACTACAAAGCCTCTTGAGTTATTGTATATGGATCTTTTCGGACCTACACAATCAAGAAGTTAAAGTGGGAAACAACATGGGTATGTTATTGTTGATGAGTTTTCTAGATATACCCGGGTATTGTTTCCAGGTGGAAAAAATGAATGTTTTGAGCTTCTCAAGAATTTTATCACAAAGTTCAAAATGAAAGTGGAACTTGAATTATCTCAATTCGAAGTGATCATGGTGGAGAATTTAATAATATTCAATTAAATGACTTTTGTGATGAACTTGGAATAACTCATAATTTTTTTGCACCTAGAACTCCACAACAAAATAGAGTGGTTAAGAGAAAGAATAAAGTTTTAGTTGAAATGGCTAGAACTATGTTGATTGATGCAAATCTTCCTCATATATTTTGGGCTAAAGTTGTAAACATTGCATGCTACATAATCAATCATGTTTACATTCGTCCAATTCTAATGAAAACTTCTTACGAACTGTGGAAATGAAGAAGGCCAAACATTGCATATTACCATTCCTTTGGTTGTAAATGCTTTATATTGAATAATGGGAAAGATAACCTTGATAAATTTGATAAGAAAAGTGATGAAGGTATATTTTTAGGGTATTCTTCTTCCAACAAAGCATATCGTATCTACAATAAGCAAACATACATGGTAGAAAAGTCAGTCCATGTAAAATTTGATGAGACTAACTCTTAGCCAAGAAAGGTTGATAATGCAAATGATGATAATCAGAGATTTGATTTTCTTAAAACATCAATTAAAGCTGAGCAAGGATCTAAATATTTACCACAAGCTTAGTCATCAAATCCACATGAGAAAAACATTCATGAAGAATAGGTAAGTGAAAGTGAATTATCTAATCCAAATAAGTCAGTTCATACACATAAATATCATCCTTTAGAAGATGTTATAGGAAATATGTATAACAAAGTGAGAACTCATAGCTCACTTCATAATGTCTATGAAAATTTTGCTTTTCTTATCTTACGTTGAACCTAAAACTATAAAAGATGTCATTTTAGATGAAAACTGGATTATAGCAATGTAAGAAGAACTAGATCAGTTTAAACATAACAATGTGTGGTCACTTGTGTCAGAACCAAATAATTAGTCTATTATTATCACAAAATGGATCTTTAGAAATAAACTTGATGAATCTGGTATTATTGTAAGAAATAAAACACATCTAATAGCATAGTGGTATTCCCAAGAAGAGGGAATAGATTATGATGAAACATTTGCACCCGTTGCTAGACATGAGGCCATAAGAATATTACTTGCCTTTGCATCTTTCAAATAATTTTAATTATTTCAAATGGATGTAAAAAGTGCATTCTTAAATAGATATTTAAATGAAGAAGTTTATATTAAATAACCTCTAGGTTTTGAAGATCATAAACACTCTCATTATGTATTTAAACTTACAAAAGTATTATATGGTCTTAAACAAGCTTCAAGAGCTTGGTATGAAAGATTGAGTAGCTTTTTACTCAGTAAAATGTTTCAAAGAGGTAAGGTTGACACAACTCTTTTTGTTAAACATATTCATTCAAATATTCTTGTTGTACAAATCTATGTGGATGATATCATTTTTGGATTAACAAATGAACAATATTGCATGAAGTTTGAAAATTTGACGAAATGTGAATTTGAAATAAATATGATCGGTGAACTGACATTTTTTCTTAGACTACAGGTAAAGCAAACTGATGAAGGTATTTTCATTTCACAATCCAAATACATGAAAGAAATGTTGAAAAAGTTTAAAATGGAAAACTCAAAATGTATGCCTACCCCTATGAGTGCTAGCATTAAAATAGATAAGAATGAAAGTAGCAAAAGTGTAAATCAAAGATTATATAAAAGTATGATTGGTTCACTATTATATTTGACTGCCAATAGACCTCACATTCTATTTAGTGTATGTATGTGTGCTCGATTTCAATCAAATTCAAAGGAGTCACATATATCTATTGTTAAACATATATTTAAATATCTTGTGGAAACTCCTCATTTGGGATTATGGTATCCTAGAGGATCATCATTTGATTTAGTTTGCTATTCTGATGCCGACTATGCAGGATACAAAGTAGATAGAAAAAGTACAAGTGGAACTTACCAATTTTTAAGAAGTATGCTTATATCCTGGTACGCTAGGAAACAAAGTACTGTTGCGCTATCAATAGCTGAAGCTGAATACATAGTTGCAGCTAGTTATTGCGCACAAATACTTTGGATAAAACAGTGCTAAGTGACTATGACTTTAATGTGGAATCTGTGCCAATTAAATGGGATAATACAAGCACAATAAATTTAACTAAAAATCCAATATTACATTCACATTCTAAACATATTGAGATAAGACATCATTTCATTAGGGATCATGTTCAATTAAAAGATATTTCTATTGAATTTATTCCTACTGAAGATCAATTGACAGACATTTTCACAAAACCATTTCCCACTAATAGGTTTTTGCAAATTAGAAGAGAGTTAGGCATTATTGATCCATTCGCATGATGCATAGCATGCATAAAATAAAAAGACATATGTGGGAATTTTCTCTGTGTTATAAAATGTCGACAAATTGTATTCTACAAAAATGTCCATGGATTATAAATGTCGACAGATTAATACGTTGATGGATTTGGAACTAGTGGCATAACTTAAATGCATGATTTGTGTGGGATAGTTACATTCTTCTTCTTAAAACTAAGGTTTTTCATTTCTAAGAAACCCATTCGACTCCTCAAGCTTCTTACCCCTCTCCATTGCTCGTCTGAAAGCATTTAAGTCGATTCTTCACATCCTTCTTCACAAAAATCATGATAATGCTTTATTCATCAAGATTCTTCAATGGGTTTTTCATTTTTGCTTTAGATTTCATTATTTTGGGGATTTTCTTCTAAATCCCCAAGTTCCTTTATACTTTTCTTATGAAAAATCGATGCCGTAAGACGTTTGAGCATGTATCATTGTTTAAGGAAAGGATTTTTGAAAACCCCTTTACTATAATTCAAAATTTAAATTTTAGGACTTTTTAGGGTTTCAAAAAATCATAAAAATTCTCCTTTAGTCTGAAAATCATTCATAAATTCTTAATACATGTTATATTTCCATATTATCTGATTAATAGTATGGTTAAATATCATGTTTATGTGGAGATACTCTGTTTGGGGATGTTTTAAAAAAAAATCCTGATTAATGGGTTGCACTTACACATTTCTTTCATATTCATTGCAAGTTAATCACATTAGTGTATGTACCCATAGATCTTATCTTGGTTATTCGTAACCCCTCCAAGTTTATAATGTTTCATTGGTTCTTCCACCTAATTGAATGTTCTTCAAGTTAGATTTGTGATTATTCTATGACTAATGTAGATAAACTTTTCTTGGTTGAAAGTCTTTGCAATATGAATTGTTGTGTTGTGGTCGTGACAAAAATAACTACCATATACAAATAATTATGTTGAGGATAAGTTCTATTTTGTTAGTTCTCTCTGTTCAAACTTTCTGTTCTTATTGAATTTGAGCCGAATCCTTTTATTTGCTTCCATATAAGTTAAGTCCAATCCTTCATATTCTATCAACTTAAGCCTTGAATCATAAAATCTTCATTTTTATCTCAGTCTTTTTGACAGAAAGTTGCAGTGTCAAAGAAGTCATCTTATTCAACGTCATCCATAAGAAAAAACTGAAGCATTTAAAGGAAATGATGAGGGTGAAGAAGAGTTGTTTCACGATATTCTAGGAGAGGATGATGATTTAGATGAAGAGGATGGTTCTCAAGGAAAGAGAAGGAAGGATCCTCAAGCCGGAAATGACTCAGCAACTACTATTTTTGATACTCAACACACTCCTGTCATATCCATTCCAAGACCACCTCATCCCATTCCAACTTCTACTTCTACACCTCATATCACAACTCCTACAACTTCTCCCTTGTTTGATGTTTCTACTTTACAGGCTTTACTTGCGGCTAGTCTAGGAACTCTCAAGACTGACTTGCAAGCATACATAAGGGAGCAAATCCATGCCTCATCCTCCACTGACCAATCAAACTCAACTTAGAAAAAGAACCAACTACCTCCTCCAAAGTGATCTTGTCATTGAAGAGTTAAAATTATTTTTTTAACTCTAGTTTTTAAGACTTGACGATACTTTAACTGTCTTGTTATTATTGTGTGTTTAAGCTTACTTCCTAACTCTTTGAATCATTATTGATATTCATACACTTATGACTTTATTTTCATAAATTGTATCTTGTTTATTGCATTTATCTTCACATTCTCCATTGTTGCAATCCCTTCTTTTTACTTCTGATAAAAAGGGGGAGAAAATAAGCATGCATGGATGGTTAGATGGTTATCATGATTGCATATTGACAAGGAGAGGAATGTTATTTTAGTTCATCCATTGGTTGTTTTGTCATCATCAAAAAGGGGGAGAATTGTTTGACTCTTATTTTGAAGATGAACAAACATGAATGAATAAGTGATGTGTTTTATGTGAATTGATACACATTTTTATGTGGAGTGGATTGATGTAAATGAGTGTTTATAATCATACTTTAATTGTGCAAAGTATGGATTGATGTGTATGTAATTAATCTATGTGAATGATTTGATGGGATGAATATAAACAAGTTTAAAAATAAGTTGAAGAATATACTCAACTGACTAGGAAATTAGTTGAAATTTTTGGTAAAATCTGTGCACGTTTTAGGTCAAAATGTCAATAGTTTTGAATCAGGTAATGTTCAATCTCAATTGATTTGGAGTCAGAGACTAATCCAATGAGGTTAAACCTCAATGGATTTTCTTGTGAAGAAAAACGTCAACGGTTTTTAGTAAAACATCGAAGGTTTTTGGTCCGTTACTAGTAGTTACAAAATCCGATTTTCAAGCCTCTTTGACATCTTCTTCAACCTTTTTTGAGAGATTGTTTCCCAGTAGCTGAACGTCTATTTAATGGGAGATATGTTAAAGAATATTTGTAACTTCAAAGTAAGACATCTTGAAGGTGATTGTGAGAGAGAGAATCAAGAATTCAAGATTACCAAAAGAATAAAACCTTTGTATTCAAATCGTTTCCACTTACTTTGAGTTTTACCATAGCATGGGACCAACAAGAATCTTAATGTATGGTTCTTTGATTGAGGATAGATGAATTAAATAATAAATATATAATCTAAGGTCTCTTAAATAGAATGATAAGAAAAAAAATAAAACTTAATTTAAAGTTTCCTAAATTGAATTATGAGAGAAAATGAGAATGAAAAATCAATCTAAGATTCCTTAATTTTATTGATGGGAGAATTGAATAACAAATATACAATCTATAAATTTTTAAATTAAATAATTAAAAAATTTAATAAAATTTTAATATAATGCTCTCTAAATTAAATAATAGGAGAAAATAGAAACAAAAATGCATCAAATGAATAAAAATCAAATAAAAAATAAATATCTAATATAGTTTTCTTGTCTTTCCCTTTTTTCCCTTCTCTTACCTAGCTTTTCTTATAATAAAGTCTTAAACCAACTAAAATTTTCTGTTTTTATTTTTAATCATACTTACTAAGAAATTAACTATTTTATTAATTATTATTCTTATATACATGGACAATACATATACATTTATCAATATATGATAATAATTTATCTAAAATCTTTTAAAGATTAAACAAATGATCAAGACTAGTTGTCTATGTTCATGGGCTAGTAGTAATTTTTTTTATGTTAAGTAAACTTTTAGCAAAAAATTTTATTCACAAAGCCGGGCATAAGAAATGGACGGCAATTTAGGATACTTCAGGTAAGTTTAGTACACTCTTTGTTATCTTTCCAAAGTCTCAGAGCCTTACATTTATAAGTTGCCCAACACATTGATTCATGAGATATAGACGAAATTTGTTGAACTCATCACCTTAAGATAAGTCGATTATTCCCACCGTATTAAATTAGCTGTGTTTTAGTATGATTTAGGTAAGTTTAATGAACATTTTAAAATTTTAACAAAGTTTAGGTCGACATCTTAATATACGAAGAAAAAGATTATTTTTAGTGGTTACTGTCACCTTAGCATGGTTTAGTTTAACACGAACTTTGTGAATTTCATCATTAATGTGACGATGAGACTTGAGAAAGATACACTAATTAGTGTTAGCCAGCTCATGTGTGTTCCTCTATAAACACTATAATAACCCATTTTGCAGTTTTTCCCTTTGAAATCTCCATGCGAGCCTAACAAAGAGCCCTAACTGAAGGATGAGGCCTTTGTCAATGGCTTATATCCTTCTCTAGAACATTCGATATTATAAAGAGTCCCTTTAATATCAGACAAGCTATTACAAATACGAAGAAACATTAGCAAAAAATTTCAGCAGCATATACACTAGAATTTGAGCTTAAAGTTATAGGATCAATAAAACCTATATTAGATTATAAAATTATAAAATAAGCATCAATAACATGGGAATGACAATTCTTAATAGAATGACATCACCATGGATTTTAACGGTGTCCTTGAATGATAATACTTAATATAGTATATGCCTTCTATATATGTAAGACTTCATAATAAATAAGTATATTTAACTTTAATAAGTTTAGTTCAGTACTTTAGAAGATCAACATACTGATTGTAATTAAGATTTCTAACACAAATAATTTGAATAGTTGGAATTAAATCATTGTATTAATTTATTATATAATTGGAATTATAATCCGTTCATATGTTATATGATACCTACCTCAGTTTATTGGTACAGAAAAATATTTAAAATTATTCACTTTTTCTACCAACATAACACAGGTAAGCTTAAAAGGAAAAATCTACCAAAAAGAATTAGCATTCACTCTGCAGTAAAACAAGAAATGAGTCTTACCTTAGGACTAAAATTGGTTTGCACATATTTCAAAATGGCAATTTGAACCTTGGCGTAAAAGCCCAACATGGGCCTAGTAATTTAATTAATTTAAGAGTTTTCGTTTGATTTCATTGAATCACAATCTAAATGACAAAAAAAAATCAAAATCAAAGACACCTTCCTGTCATGGTCATTTAACTATTTTGGAGTTTTTATTTTTTAGGTAGCATGGTTTTACTTAAATAATCCATAAAATTCTCAATTTTTTGTTTTAAGGGATCTTCTATTTGATTTTTTATAATTTTATGTTTGACTTCTTGTTGTAAAGAATTTATAAAAATTTTCTTGCAAGTTAGTGTTTCTTTAAGTTTAGTTAATAGTGACATGACCGGGGTTCAAAAAAATAAAATATTAATTCTTGATCGTTAATAATGATATGGAGTCCTTCATTATTAACCATAGAGGATTTAATCATTTGAAAGAATGAGATTCCTAGGATAATTTTTTGTTGCATATTTTTTATTAGTATAAATGTTGTTTAAAAACAAATATTCTTATTGCAAATAAATAACACTTCAATAACTAAAATAAAAATTATAATAAGTACTTTTATATTGTAATTACTTCAAGGTAACTAGAAAAATTTTATAGTAGTCATCCATATATATAAGCATTTCATGATCAGCTCATTGTTAATGGGAACAAAAAATTAATTCAGATTTTTGTAAATCAAATAATAGGAAATTAAATAGTAAAATATAATTTATGATTCCTAAGTGGAAGAACAAGAAAAAAAAAAACAAAACATCCATCTAGAATTTCCTAGAATTAATATGAGGAAAAATGAGAATGAAAAATCAGTCTAAGATTCCTTAAACTTATTAAGAGGAGAATTGAACAACAAATATACAATCTATAAATTTTTAAACTAAATAATTAAAAAAATAATAAAAGTTTAATATAGTGCTTCTAAATTAAATAATGGGGGAAAATAGAAACAAAAAGGCATCAAATGAATGAAAATCAAATAAAAAAAAATCTAATAAAGTTTTCTTGTCTTTCCCTTTTTTCCCTTCTCTTACCAAGTTTTTCTTATAATAAAGTCTTAAACCACCTAAAATTTTCTGTTTTTATTTTTAATCATACTTACTAAGAAAGTAACTATTTTATTAATTATTATTCTTATATAAACGGATATTATGTATACAGTTATCAATATATGATAATAATTTTTCTAAAATCTTTTAAAGATTAAACAAATGATCAAGACTAGTTGTCTATGTTCATGGGCCAATAATAATTTTTTATGTTAAACAAACTTTTAGCAAAAAATTTTAATTACAATTTTTAATATTTTCTACCTAAATTCTTAATTGATTATATAGGTTTAAATATTATTAACATTTAAAAATATTTTCAAAATTAAAGGGAGAATGCCCACCATTTCATGTGACTCCACCCACAATGATAAAATAGAAAATAATGATTGAAAATAAAATAAATGAAGATAAAATACTCTTAGCAACCAATAAAATAAATAATTAAAAAATTACAATAATGACAAAAGAAAAATGACTTACATGGGTAAATATCACTTAAATTAAAAAAAAATGATTGCGAAATGGACCCTAATTTTCATCAAATTAATTAGCAAAAAATTCTTGATGCTAAATTAAAAAGAGATGGTTAATATCTAGGGGTGCAACTCCAATCAATTTTAAACTTGATCCTAATCCAAATTAGAAAACTCTACCCAAACCAAACTATAACTTATTTTTAAAATACCTTAACCCAAACCAAACTAAATTTGTAAAATCTAAATTAAATTCAGGTTGAAAAAGGTTTGATAATTTAGGTTAACAATTTAAGTAGGCAATTCAAATTAACAATTCTTATTTTTATATTATTACTTTAAATAAAATTTGCAAATATTATTCTATTAAATATATTTATTACATGCATAATTTCACTATAAAAATAATAGCAAATTTTAAAAATGCTATCCACACAATATCATAAATAATCATTCAAAAAATTGATTTTTTAACATAATCATAATTAACATATAAGAAAATTTAATTTGAATTATTTTAAATGAAAAATTAAATTATATACTTTATTTTAAAATATAGTTTTATATAGAAAGTATAATTAATTTAATTACATTTTCATGTATTTAAAGTTATTATGAGATATAATATTATATTATTATTTATTTTATAACTTACCTAAAAATTTTAGGTTATTTAAATTAGGATATTTGATCCCAAATTTTGAATTATTCAGATTAAGGTAAGTAGATTTGAATTTTGGGTTATTTGATCTGGGTTGCCTTTAACCCAAACCAAACCACATTACAATTGGATTTAGGTTGGACCCAAATTACTTTACCGGAAACCCAAAAACTGTTAACTCAAACCATTTAAACTTTGGGTTGTTTGGGTTGTTCTAGAGTTAACTATCCGATAACGTATACCATATAGTTGGATTTAGCGTCACGAAAATCCATGTGGCGTAACGGGCAACAGGAGCTTCCACGGCGCGAGCATGGGCACGTGACTCCCCACCCGAACTCATGCACGAAAACGAAAAGACGTAGTGGGTCCAAATGCCATTTAAATAATTGAACAACCAAACACATGAAAGAAAGGTCAGACTGATTAATGCTCCAAATTCTAATGCTTGTCATCTTGCTGTCAATTCAATTTTGGGGCTAAAAGTGACAAACCTTCGGACCCCACCATGCAATGCAACCCTAAAAATATTGTCCACACAATCGCATGCGGTAAGAAATATTGGACATCTACTCATCAATACTTACTTTTAGTCCTTTTCAAAGATCTGAACCGTTAATCCAAAGTGGCCCACAAGAAATATCTTTTTAAGGATTTTGTCTTTCTTTTTTCTTCTTTTTTTTTTTACTTTTATAGATTTCATGCATGAAAGATATTTAACGTCAGGGAAATGCTCTCTAATCTGCATCAAATTCAAAACATTTTTGATAGAGACACGGCAAGCCCAGCTTAGAAGGTTGGGATCTAAAACATGAAATGTCACGATGTGACTAATGCGTGAAACTTAACTTTGACACTTTAATGGCTTGCGTGTGAATTTGAATTGCGAGTCTTCGCCCTTTCTCAGTTTCTTGAGAATGAAGCAAGCTGATGAAGTTTTACTCATCGATTAGTCGGCTAAGGTCAGCCGGTGCACACCTAGGATGATCAGCTCCCTAATTATTTTTTTTCTTCGAACTTTTTTTTGTTTGCGTTTTATACTTAGAAGATTTTGTTTAGATTATTTATCAGTTTATTGTTTAACAATTGTCCACATGGGCATGATGATTTAAATTTATTTTGAATTTTGAATGAATGGATATAAGTCCTACTTATTCTAGATTCTCTTGTGACAAAGGGAATCAAACTATTACTGTTATGCTTTTAAGTGAGATATGATAGAAATATATTTTTCGTCGTCTCTAAGGCACCGTTGATGAGACTTTGCAACGTGAAATGAAAGTAGCAACTCTAGTTGTTGTTTCACAGAATGCAATGATAGGCTAGTAAAGCAAATTAACATATCTTTGAAAGTGGACAAGATGAAATTATTAAGTGTCCCTGCTTTATCGGTTGGTTTGATTTTATTTCCATGGAATTGAATTTAATGAAAAGTTTTATTTCTTAGTTTGATTTGACATGTATTTTTTTAATAAAATTTTTTCTATTATTACTTTATTTTTCAATCATTATATTTTTTATTTTAATTTATAATTGATATCACTCGGTACACCGATGTTATTAATTTTCTTTCCATTCAATTTCCGCCCTACGGACAAGGTATTTTTACTTGTGGTCTTTCACAATGGAACACTGTTCTTGTTGTGACAGTTATTTCACAGCTCTCACACAAAACATCAGGACATTCAAATGCTTATGGGAAAATTCTATTCATTTGATTTGTTCAGAGGAGAGGCTGAGGTGTGCCTGAAAAGTTAGGCATTGCTTGATTGTTTAGGCCAAAGATGCTCATCATTCTTTCCATCAACACGGAGAACACAGATATCACATAATACACCATTTGTGTATTTTCATATCCTAGCATTGTGCTGCAAAAGGCTAAGAGTGACGTTTGCCAGATTCTTTAGGATGGACGGGGCGGTGAAAATATCCCAAGTGCTTAAAATAGTCAACATTGTAAAGGGAACGATAAAAAAAGAAGAAGAAGGAGAAGAACATTTGACAAAAAATATTTCTGACAAGCTCCTTTTTTTTAAGAATTTTAAAAATTGGAGTAACTTTTAATTAAAAATAAAATAAAAATTGTGATAAATTTCCCTATTTTTAAATTCACCATAATTTTGGAAAATTTTAACAAAAATATAAAAGCAAATTCTGTAAATTTAAAACTTCTTCCAATTTAATATAATAAAAGATCCCGGATAGATTTTGAATATCAAAAAAATGTGTAAAAAATTACTATATCCTCATAAAACAATGAAAAATAAGAAGTGAAGATATTTTAAAAATGATTACGAGTGGAATAATGGCTGTCAACGAAGGATGAGTTGATGTTGCAATAACTCAGAAAGCATTTATCTTGCTCCTCATGGTCGACGGACGGAAGTTCGGCTTTTTGACCGGGCATATGCTCATCTTAGACTGCACCAGTCACGTCTACGTCCCTGTGGGTGCCACGTGCACCGAAAAGCGAACAGAAACGAGAGTTCGGATTCCGAGTCACGATGATGCACGTAGGATGCAATCATGGTTCTTTTATACACATTAAAAGGAAAATGATTTAAGTGAGCATTTACGAAATATTTTAGTTTATGAAAAAAAAATCAATCAACTGTAAATTTTATAATCATTTTAATTGAATACTTGTGCCTGTATGGATAACAAAATTGAAATCATTTAATGTTGAGTCTAGACTCGTTAAGAATTGTGTAATTGATTGACTAACTTACAAGCTTTTGATGAAATATTCTTCCATTTGAAAATATTCTTTCCTTATAAACAAATGACTCTATGAACTTTTATAATACTAAAATGTTGGACAATGACCTTTTATAATATGCAAGGTGTGTGGCAAAGTTGTAATCCAAGTAAGATGGGAAAAATAAATAAAATATACAAATGCATAAAATCAAATATAGTGAAAATACACAAGCATAAAGATAATAAAAATACAAAAAATTATAATAGTTTGGGTTCTCTTAACACTTACTCTACTTTTTAAGGTTTCCCCAACCTTGGTCCTACTATACCCATTGAAATCACACTTTGTTTCCTGAGTTAACAAAGAACTCTACAATGATGGTTTTATCAATCTTACTATTAACTCATACACTTTTGGTTTCTTTTGAACTCACTAACAACTTATACAACTAGTTTTTCGAGCTAACTAGTAACTCTCCTTGGTTTTCAGAGTTAATTAGAAACTTTTACAAATGATAAAATAATAAAGGACAATATAGCGATTCAAACTCCTTTGAGATGGTAATGATGTGTCTTTGATGTCCCTTGATCTTGGCAGCACCTTGGAGTGAATACACTTGGAAAAATTGAGTGGGTTTTTTATGTTTAATTCATATTTGACACTTAGAACCCTTAAGCATCATGTTTTTCTTTAATGGATCTTTTATTTATACAATCCGAAGAGAGTTTGAATCATTTGAAAAAAGATCATTGCGAAATAGTCATTGTAGCGCCATGTAGATTTCCGACCATTGGAGCTACAGACGCTTCTGTAGGTGACTATGCCCTAGGTGTTTGCCCTATTGGTTGTTACAGTTAAGTGAGAATACATCTCTCTGGAGTTTCGCAATTAGCTGGCATACCAACTGCGCCCCTTTAGAACCTCTGAAATGCCTCTTAAGTGTTTCTGAAGTTAGAAACACATTTTTTTATGAAATCTTAGCAAAAATATCATTAGCTTAATTCAAATCATAAACAAGTTTTGTTAATCATAAAGACCAAATCCTTGGACTCAACATAGAATGCTTTATTGAATAGATCAAATTAAAATTTCATATTTTATACATAACTTTATATTTTTTAAATTATTTTAGCCTTCATAAGTATCAAAACAAGATGGACTCTTTGAAATGATAGTACTAAATATGATGATTGGATCAAATTTTCTCTTGATTATGAAGATTGATATAAATGTAAAGGTTCCATAAATGCTTATTATGAATTACTACTATAGGATATTATATATATAATATGTTTGTGTAACTAGTTTTATCAAAATATTCTATGTAATCTCATTATGTTTGGGTCACCCTTGCAATTGTATGAAATCCAATATGATTATAAGTCTTGTCATTACCTATTTAGCTATGAACATAAAGATCATCTTAATTGCAATTTTGCATAGAGCACAAAATATCATTTTAGCGTAAATATCAAACTATTGAAATTATTAATTTTTAAATAGATTGGCAAGCTTATAATTAAACATTCATACCTTCCTTGCAAATATCCTATTATCCTTCCTTTCAAAATGAATAATTTCATAGAATTTCAAAGTTTTCAAATGCTTGAATAAATAAATCTAAGTTATTTTATTAATTTATACATGATTTTATAATTTTTCAAAATGATGTGGGCCACATAGACCTCTAATCAAGATTTTATTTTTTGTATTTTAGTTAAATGAATGATGTTGCATTTTATGGTGAGATTAGATTACATGCAAGGGCTTTTTTTAACATATATCAATATATTATATCAAAAATTTAAGATATATTTGCATTTTATTAAAAATAAGAAATATGTTTGTATATTTTAAAAGCTTATTTCAAATCCACCAAAATATTGATGTAATTCATTCATATGTTGTTCTATGCATCACCCTACCATTTTTTAAAAAAGATACATCAAGGGTGTTTTAAGGATGTTTGAAATGAAATAACACCCAATTTGATTTATCATAGTTATATTTTCTAATTTTAATAATTTTGAAATAAACTTCTAAAATATATCAGCACATTTGCTATTTTTAATGAAACATATGTATATTTGAAATAAACTATATTGTTATATAAAAAAAGCCTACATATAATTATTAAGGTGGATTCAAATGAAGAGGTTGTATAGAATTGTTTTAGTAAAATTAGTTCCTTATATACATGTATATACTTTAGTATTACATGTACCGACAAAATTTCACTTGGATCCATTTACTTTGGTAGTGCATATACCCTAAAAATGAATTGGTAGACCATTATATTTAATACTATATATTAAACTAAGATATTATAAATTATTTTGTAATAACCCATGATCAGAATTTTTCCCTATTATTAACAAAGCATTAAATTGAGTTAAGTATAAAGGCTTGACGGTATGCATTATTTTTCAACATATCTTTATTTCATGCTGGGGGGATTGTGTGCAAAGAGTCGATGCACAATGACTTTCTTGCCACTATAATTGCACCCCCCTGTTAAAAGTGTATTAGTGAAAGGGAGGGAGAGAGAAGAAGGGAGTGAGAGAAGGAGCCATTGCTGCAAAAAGAAAGAGAGAGAGAGAGAGAGAGAGAGAGAGAGAGAGGAAGAGGAGAAGATTCTATTTTTCTAAGTTTTCTTTGTAGATTTTCAACTAGGTAAGCAGATAGATATATTTACATTTCACATGTGATGATTGCACTAGATCATATCGCTGTTTGGATGTGTATAAACCATGCTTTAGTTGAGATGTATGCAAACAATCATATCGTGCGAATGTACTGAAATATATGTTATAATATTCATTTTGTATGATCTGCAAATGAGTTTTTATGCATGTTGTTTGGATAATTGGACCCATTAAATGTGTTTGAGTTTTAAGGGTTTAAGTACCCTGTAAATTTGGTAGGAATTTGATGTGAAATGGCTGTTTAAGTAATGAAATATTCTTGCCCATTTAAAATAGAAATTTTATCAAATTTCTATGTAATTGGTAGAATTTAATATCATATATACATCTTGAAATGAAGCTCTCATTGTGTAGAATATGTCATATGACTCAGATCTATTAAATTTTATTTGTATGTGTACTTATTAAAGAAAAACAAAAACACACAAAAAAAGGGACCCGCATAAATTAAAAGTTAATAAAAATGGGTTTTTACTGTGTATATTATTTTAAAGATCTAAATCTTTAGATGTGTTCTGAATAATGACATTACCCCCTGGTAGAAATCTTGGGTTGAAATGATTTTATTTAGTAGGTTAAACTTAATGATTTGTGAAAAATAAAAAATTTATTAAATTTAAAATTTTTGGACTTTAGATTTAATATAGACCATATTAGATGTTAGGGCATGTTATTGTCATTTTCAAGATGTAATTTCCAAAGTTGAAAATTGGATATAGTGCATAAAATTTTGAATTTTACAAAAAATTACAAAATCAAAAAGAAAATTCAAAAGGGACGGAACGTCCCTAGCAGCAACGCTGCTTGGAATGTGAATTAAGCTAGCTAGGCTTTGATAAGGCAGCCCAAAGGCTAGCCTAGGTGATGAATGAAGGCGAGCGTCCAGTAGGCCAAACCCAATCTACAAAGCCCAGGCAGTTGGAGGGCCCGTGTGGGCGGACGTCCTAGGCATGCCAACCCAATGCTAGTGGCCTGGCCAAGCGGGATTCCACTGGCAGTGGTCGAAGTGTCCGATCCTTGGTCCAATGAGGCACACATATTTGATTCATATAATTAGATAATGGATTTTGAAGTTTTTGGACATTCTAGATTCAATAAAAAGATTAGATTGTTCAAAAGCTGGCCATATCATATGGAGATGAATGACCATATTTGATTTATTAGTTTTTGGACCCCACATTCTCCGATTTGGATGATCTAATAGTTGATTTTAGGTTTTTTGGACATTCTGGATCTAATAGAAGGATTAGATTATTCAAAAGATAGACAATTTATGTAAAGATAAATCACCATATTTGATTTATTAATTTTTAGACCCCATGATCTCCGATCTGGATGATCAAATAATTAATCTTGAAGTTTTTAGATGTTCTGGATTTAATAAAAAGGTTAGATTATCCAAATGGTGGCCAGACCATAAGGTTTTAGTGGACAACTGTAACAGGAGGTGATGTATCTTTCTAGATGTGATGTTATTGTCTACTAAACCAATCATGATATGATCTAAAGTATTCATGTGTTATGATGATAACTAGATCATGGGGTTTGATGAGTAGCATGTAAGGGACAAGAGATATATCCCTAGATATTATGCTATGGTCTGACAAACCAGTTAGGATATAATCTGAGATGTTGATCTGACAAGGTGATGGTCAAATAGAGAAGTTTGAATGAGCATCATAGAAGCGATGAGATGTATCTCCCTAAGTTGGTACTATGGTTGATCAAACTAGACAGTTTATGATATATGGTATGGTGTGACTAGTATTTTATCACATGTGCTAACTATATCTATATTACTTACTGAGTTGTTGTGATTTACCCCAATATTATTAATTTTTTTTACAGAGAATGCCGCTAGCAGAGGACATTAATCATGGCATGGGAATGGATGTGACAAAATTTTCTATGATTGTTATTTATAAAGAACAATTGTTGTATTTTACTTTTGAATAAAATGATTGTACTTGACCATAATATGGATTGTATTATATTTTCATAAACTTTTCCTTATCTGTGAGTTATTATGGTTATGTCTCATCTCTAATGCAATAGATATTGGGAGATTTACCTCTAAATTTATGAATGTCATTTAATTATGATGTCCCTGGGATCGGGACGTGACATGTTTTGATTAGAGTCCTATATGGACCACATTATAAAAGAAATAGGTATAAAATTCGAAATTCACTTTGATCCATTTATTTAAGAATTAGAATATTATAAAACTACTATTTTAGATGAGATGAATGCTTTGGAATATTTAAATATATAATTAAAAAAGTAAGTTGGTCTTGCCAAATTCAAATAATTTCAATAAGTTGAAATTCACACACATAATTTTAATTTTGTGACTTATGAGGCTTTGATTGGGATGGTTTTTAAGTTCCTAGCTTAAAAATAATGATGAAATTGATGGTTATATTATAACCATTAAGATGAGGCTTAAATATAGAACAGCATCACCAATTCATTTCAATGGCATATGCACAGTAAAGTATTTCCCTGTATGCGTGTGGGAAGAAATTCGATACAACAACAGCTTCAACATTTTTGCTTTGGATTTAATACAATATTTTAAGTAGTTTAAAGCCAATAGAACATAGAAATCATTAGACAAGGGAATAGCAGAAAAAAATAGTTGTAGGCACAAAGGGCTGCCTAATTGTCAACTTAAAAATGGAACCTGAAATAGATGACTTTTTCTGACTGGATGTGGATGTTGACTTGTTTGTCTCCTAAACGTGTTAGCGTCTAGGCGAAGAAACCTTTATGGTGGGATCTCCACCCTCCTTAGTGATCACTTGTATAATTCACAAACCCCCGATGGTGTAATGATTTTTTAAATGGACCATATGGCGAAATTGACTTGAGTAAAATACAAGTAGAGAAAAAGCATACGATTCGATTCGATGCGGCTGTGCAAATTATGCTGTCGACTTTACGTAAAGGAACAAAGATATAAAGGTATTCTTTCTTTTCGCCTTTCCTTGCTAACATTTGATTGGAATGAGCTGGAAGATTTGAGTGGCACCGCTCTTTTTATAAAAAAGACGACAACAAAATAATAATAATAAATAAATTAGGAGTTCGAGGGCTTCTTTTGGCAGACATTTTTAAGTATACTTACATATTTTTCTTGGAATTATAGAATACCTATGCAATTTTTAAAAAATGCTAATAATTCATACAATGTTTAAATTAACTATTTGTGAATATACCTATCCAGGTATACGATTATGGTCCATGACGTACTGTCCCTTGAAACTTAAATGAAACGTCCGTCGGACCTTTTTCAAAATATCCAAGTTGCTCATAAAAAAAATATAGGAGAATTGGAGAGGAAAAAAAAAACAAGAAAAAACGAAAGAAAAGTGAACGGAAAGAGAGTAAAGCTACCAATGATTCACTATCCACACTCCAGAGGGTATACTTCCAAGGTATTAAAAACATTAGATGCGGTAAAGCATTAAATCGTCTTTTTAGTGGGCCTCGCTATTCGTTGATTATACCTTGAAAGCCTCCCAAAGAAATGAAGCAGATACGTAGCCAATTTTCTATATGAACTTGGTGATGTAGCTTGAATTTTTTGGTAGCTAACTTGGCTCTTAACTGGTGCGATAAATCCCTCAGCACTCTTGAAGAGGCAGTCACCGACCATGAGTGAATATATGGAGAATTTCTCATTTATTTCAGCAGTATTAATTGCTATCTTGGGGGCAGAGTAGAGAATGCATTTCACTGATCACTTAGTAGAATATGAAACTGGAGAAACCACATTTATCAAGTGAAGAATTAGAATATGACAGAATCTACTTCGTCCACTTGGAAATTCATTTTTGTTCCCTTTAACACCTTTCTAAAGACAAAGAATTTCCCAATATTTTTCCGATTTTTCATCCAGCTGCAATTGAACCATCCTTATTGGGAGCTAATGCCAATCATTCGACGCCCTCGTTCTTCTGCAGTCTTGCTTTAGACTCGCTAATAGAGTCCTCAAACCCCAAGTGACGTAAGTTATTTTTGCATCACTTTGCCACCAATCATTCCCTTGAACTTGATTGCAATAGCAGGGAGGTTTACTCAAAAGAATCATGGCGTTGTGAGATGTAAAACTGAGCTATTGAAACTAGGGCTTTGTATGTTTTCTGCCACGCATATGCAGGTGTAGTTTCCCTGAAACTAGTGTATTGTCTGTCTCCTACCAAGCGCATTGCATATATGCTTTAAAACTGATGTGTTGTCTTCCTCCTGCCAAGCATACTGCCGAGATCATTACCTTTGAAACCAGCATGTTGTTTTGAGCACGTTGTGGATATCGAGTTCTTTTAACTCACTGATTAAACCCTTTCGTTCTTGTAATCTTTTCTCCTCCATCTAAGATCATGTAGGGTAATCCTTTCTCCTTTGGCTAGAATCATAAAGATCTTTGGCTCCTCTATCTACTTTGGGTAATCCTTTCCCATTCAGTTAGGATCATATTGGGACTGAGCCCTTTGATTCACTGACTGAACTCTTTGGTTCACTTGCTTGAGTCCTTTCCCTTTATTTGGCAATGGGTAGAAATGGGGATAAACATGCATTATCCATGAAAATAATAAATCGATATAATATATATCTATCCTGCCAATCGAAAACACACTCCTACTTCTATCTTATTATTACTTATATTTTTAATCCTTTCGTCATATCTATTTTAGCCTTATTATCATCCCTTATATTATCAACATTATTCAAACCTGTATTTTTATTTCTCTCCCCATTTTCAATTATCTAAATAACCCGGCTCCTAAGGTTGAAGGTTGTATCTCATTTGTTGCCTCTATCTCTGTTGATACCTTTCTGACTCAAGTTAGGACCCAAGTCTGAAGACTCTAGCCAGGATTGGACAGTAGAGGACTTTGGGCGAGAAATTCTACGGGATAAAAATCCTCTTCTAATTAGAAGATTTTTATATTTTGGGAAACTGGAGAGAACTTGAAGAAAACTTAAATCTTTGCCTCTTTAGAGAAATGTCACAAATAAGAGAGGGAGCCTTGTAAATTCAAATGAATGTCTCGAATGAGAAAGTTGGGAGTAATTGTGGGCTTAGAGGTCACGAGAATGTAAGGCCTTACTCTCATCACTATAGGAGCTATACTCCTGTGCATTGGAGCCACTTTGCTCACTGATATACATGACCCATGGCGTATCTAATTAACTGAGTTGACTCATTGGGTCACAATTAAGTTGGGCTTTTTGGTTATTGGTGTAGAAAAAATCACCTGCTGTAGATAACAAGTTATTGGCATCCACCACTAATTAATTCAGCAGCAACCTTGCTGTTTGTTGCTATAATAGACAAGTCCCAAAATAACAAGAGAAAGAAATAAAAACAAAGAAAAGAGGAGTGACAGGAAAATAGAGACAGAAAATAATTCTTTTATTTCTGACTTGATGATTTCTAATACATACTTTAGACTCTAAACAATATAACCTCTCTGGTACATAACAGCAAACAAAATAGAACTGGCAACTTAGCATGGGGCAAGTTGTTATTCCTTAATTCAACTGGTATAACGAGCTTAGAAATTGAGCTTTAGCTTCGTTTTTATAAGGTCGAGTTAAGCAAACTTTCAAGCTAGCTTGGCCTGTGTTTTAGCCTAACATAACAAGGCAATTAAGCACTATTCAACCAAAATGAAAAACCACTTGAATATCCTCAAGTCACAACTTAAAAACAAAGAATCTCCTTACCACATGGTCAATATGGATAGGACACGTCTGATAATGTTAGTTCTCTTTGCACCCATAGTAGTCAAGTCTTGGGCTTTCCTAGGCTCATGTCAAGCCTCCTTAGCGTGCTCTTTTGTCCAATCCACACCTGATGTGGAACAAACACGAGCATACTACGTAGTACTACTAGGGGTGCAACAAGGTTAGGTTGGAATGGGTCCTAACTAGGGGTGCAACTTAGGTCGGGTACCCACACACTAAACTGGAACTGACCCAATTTTTTGCAGGTTTGGTTCCACCTTTCTGAATCAAAGGGTAGGTTCAGTACTATCTTCTTGACCTGCATTTATTTTTTAGGATAATTTCGGTTCAAGCCATTGGGTGCTCGAACCGAATCGACTTGTATGAATTATTAAAAAAATAACTTTGACTGGATAGTATACAACCATTATTTACAAATCTTAGATTGCAAATTTACTAGTTTATCAATATTCCATATTAATAGGGAATATTTCTTTGTCATAGGTTGCATATTCTTTTGAATGAACTTGGAAAATGGAACAAGCAACTCTCAGTTAATAATACAGTTATAAATGATAGGCCACAAGGATCACACTATCTTTACAACAGAGCATGCACCAAAATTTGTACAGGCATCAAAACATCCTAACTTCTTTGCAATTGCAAAACAAATCATGCAAGGATAACTAAAGAGCAGAACATATCAAGTGACAGTTCTTGTGAGAATCCCCTAGTCAAAAATATTAGATCAGTTTGCATGCAAGTCGAATATGAATAGGTCATAATAAATTGCCTCACTAGATTTTACCCTCATAAAAGTATAGCTAATATAATGAAGAAAGTTGATATATGCTAATGCATGGCCAAATAGAGACCAATCAGATGAAGCCCATGGGCCACAAAACATTATTTTGATAAAATTATCTAGTTCTAATGGCTTATATAGAAAGCATTCAGGGAGACTCGAACCTAGCATTATAAGTTCCCAGAACCAAATTCAAAGAAATAGGATAAGTTTAACCTTTAATTGAACTGACTTAATAAGAGGGTAGGGTAGGATTTTTAAAAATAGTATTAGGATAGGTTTGACCAAAAATCGAATCAAACTAACCCAAGTTATACCCTTAGTCTTAATTCATTTTCTAAAACTTCAACTCTAACCCTAATCCAAACCTAATTTTAAAATTCAATTTGAGTTATAGGTTGAAAACAAGTTGACATTTCAAGTAAAAAATGAGTTGAAAACAATATAAATTTAAAAACTAGTATCAAGAGAATATGTAAAATTTCATTAATTAATATAAATAAGTTTAAAGAGTGGTTATAAGATTTTATACAATTCCTAAAAACCTTCTCTTTTAACAAATTTAAATAGCAATTTATTAATAATAATCATTCTTGTGAAAGCCTTTTTAAATGCATCTTTATTAAATTTCTAATAATACTTACGAATTGAGACTTATTGTCAAAGTAGGGCTGGTGATTTTTATCCTTTTTAATATATATATATATATATATATATATATATGTAAACTTGGGTTGACAGGTTGGGTTACCTCTAACCCTAATCCAAACCAACGTCTAAATCAGGTTGGGTAGAACCCTAATAGGTTGAAATGGGGTTGGGTTCACCCGGTTATGAGTTGAACCCACCCAACCCTAAGCATTACATCAATAGGTTCATTCCACTCGTTATTCCAACATCGGCTTTTTTCTCCAGGAATAGTCATGCCTCTGTGGCTCCAAGCTCACAGTTTTAACTTTTAGCAAGCGGGTTGCTTTCACTCTAATTGAGGTTCAATTTTTCATATATTGTTACTTCCAAATTTTTAAATAAGAGCTTCATCCCCAGTACATTGTTACGTTAAAGAACTTCGAACTGTTGCTTTAAAAGCTCCAGAGCTAATAGAAGAGGTAAGTTTTGTCTTTTAAACTTTGGACTAGTAGAATCCTCCCCATATTCTCCAACATCGCCCATGATGAATCTCTGTCATGATCATCTCATGCGATGAAGAAAATCCTAAGCTGTAGACTGAATTTTGATTGTTTGCCTAATGCTCTATCAAAATGGGTGAGCAGATGCTCCGTCACTTCAATTATGAACTCCCACAACTTTCTTTAGCCAACAGACCTAATCATTATTCTGTTGGCGGCAGTATCACCATGCACTGCTGCAAAAACATTTTTGTACAAAATTGGCAAATGGGTGTTATAATCATTGTCTTCAAACTCGAGTACGCTTCCTGTCCCTGATAATCATGTTTTATAAACAGTCCCAACTGATCAGAAGGACAGCAAGTCAATAAGCACTAGCCCATGTTGGATGGGATCGTCATGGCTCACACGAATGACTTTTAAGGCCTTAATGGTTCATCTTGTCTGGGGTTATTAAGGTGATGACAGTTAAACAACGAAAGGATATGAGCCATAGTGATAGGTGCAGGCTGCCGCGTCACATTATTAGGTTATTCTCTAGCACCATTTAAGTAGGAAAACTGGTGGTGACTAGGTCTCTTGAACATCACCTTGCTCTTGTGCACATCATACAAATGGAAGGACTGATTGAGAATGGACAATCCAAATCTAATATGTGCTCACATACCATTCCATATTCCATCCATTGGATAATGGCGATTGAAAGAATGAGTAATTACTCCACCAATGGATGCTCTTGTAAACCTGGGTGTGAGCTATGATGCACCCATCAGACCAGGTGCTCGGCTACCCAACCTGCTCAAAATGCAGCATTAAACATTTTTTTTGGAACGTTCATAAGGAGGGGCAAGTAGTCTTTGTGGAGTTGCATATGTGAGCAATGTAGATATGTATGCCTTGATTAAAATCTTTCTGCAGATGGTTATCACCAACAGTAGCAAAATGAATATCATATATAATCATCAATGCGACTCAACTAGTGTACTATGGAGGGAGCATGTTGGGCCTCTTTGTGGAGCCAACTTGCAAGTTTAACTACTATAAAGAATTAATTGGCTGTAATGGATAAATATGGAGTGAAATCTCAAGATAACTGATGCAGTTCACTTTTTAAATAATTCCACAATGTAAAACTACTGTCCATTCACTAGAGAGGAATACTTGTTTTAGCAGATAGATCCAACATGATTATCATAACTTTGTCATTCTTCTTAGAAAATTTCCAGAAATAGATGTAAAACAGAGACACTAGTAATCAATTTCTAGAAGAGCTTTAATAAACATTTCGTTGTGTGTTATCTACACCTTCACATTTTTTTACGGGAAGAAGGCTGCCTGATGGGAGTTAGCCTCCTCTCCACTAAGCTCTTGGCAGCAGTCATTGCGGACTTCCCCATATTTTGTTGGAATGAAATAGCACATGCTGGGGCGCAGCATGGCTCTGAAATGCTGAAAACATCAGGGCATGCATTTTGATCCAAAGATTCATAGCTGTAATTAAATTGATTTCCAGTGACGAGTGTGAATTCCTTCATGAAGGTCGAGGGATCAGAGAAACATGGGGTCCTGCAATTACCTCTGAAGAAATCGGGGCTTTGGAAAGTTTGAAGGTAGCAGTTGATGCTTGCCTGCCTTCCTTCTTGCTGTAATCTCTTCTTCTTTTTCAGTCTCTCCTCTTTGTGAGCATTTTGATGACCACCCAATGCTTGTGAGTTAGCAAAATCCTTGCTGCAGAACTGGCACTGGTATTTCTTCTCTTCATAATCAGACCTCACCCTGCATTTCTCCTCCTTAGGCTTCTGCTTACAATTCAAGCTGTTTGCCGCAGATTTTAGCCTGCCTGTCTGAAGATGGTCTTTTGCCTGTGCAACCATGCACGCATCAAACTCGAACCCAAACAAGCGAAGCTTCTTCTCTTCGACAACCACCTTATCGCAGGGACTATCTTCTTTTCCTTGTTCTGCAACATCATTTCCCATTTCAAAAATCATTCAGTAAAATATCCAGTAAGGCAACTGATATAGCGGAAGTTGGTCGCAACATCTTCCATTTATACCCCAATATCATTCAAAATGAAGATTTATCTTAAAATTATCAGCACATGAGAACACATTGAGTCAAAAATCAGAAAATCAAATCTATGGGGTATCATCCGTTGAAATTGCACACCGTGGGGCAGCTATGCAGGATTGGGTTTCAACTTTCCATATTGCGATGGAGATACGTCCCTTTGCTTTCCCTGTCAGAAGGATTCAGCCCGTTCTATCGAGAGACTAACACGATATCAACAAGCGCTTAGAATATTTAAATAGTATTGTTTGTATGAAGTCACTGCCACTAAGCAATTAAAGTAATATTCCCTGTCAAAAGGGGGCTCAATACAAGATAATTGCAAATCTTAAAAAGTTAGGAGAAGCCAGCCAGTCAAATTCATTCATTCTCTTGGACAACCCACCTCCTACTTACCAAATAAACTATAATTAGTCGACCAACCAGCCGCCCCACACGAGTATCGTTAATGGATTAAATCATTATTTCTCACCCAACAGGAAGAAAAGGGAAAGAAAAGGCCAGCTCCATCGATCGCCACAGCTTTCAAAAGTGTGGAATGATGATTCTTTTGCTTTATTTGGAGTATGCACTAAAAGATATGATGGATTTCTTAAATAAAGACAAAATGCACTGATGCACCTGTTTATATAAGAGTCTGATCCAACCCGAATGGGTGATAAATTAAAAAGGATTTCTGAAATCCATGGCATATAACCTTGCCAAACGGCTACTACATTTATATACTTAACCTGGCAGAAGGCTTGATATTCATGCAAACTAGTTCTTATTTTATCCCGAATAGTATGCTTGCATGATTAAAGCAAGCACATCTGTTGCTAATTGGGCGAATTAAAAATGGCGGCCATTCAAATGAAATATAATTCTGAGGAGGATATTTCCAAGTGGGAGTTCCCACCTGAACAAAAATAATAGCTTAGTGTGAGATGAAATCTAGGCATATCTTCTTGGAGAAAACAAACTCATATTTGAATACCGAAAGCTCACGTGTACGGGTAAACCAAAGTCATCAGCTGCCTACCATTATTGAACGAAATGACATGCATTTTTGTGGCAGATACTTCCAGTATTAGACCCTACTTAATTTTGTAGAGTTTGCAACGCTGCTAGAAAGATAAGGTCATCTTATTCTTTATTGTTCCATACGAGATCTTGGTCTTATTGTTTATTATTTCATATAAGATCATGGCCTAATTCTTTAATGTTACATGAGAGATATTCATCTCGTGTCCTTCAACCGAAAGCGCAATGGTTCCGCTAATAGATTCCATAGATTGATTGACACTTCAATTTCTGTTAATGCCCACCTATCGTTTCTGCTTTCAGTTATGCTTTGGAGAATCTCATGGGGGCATATGCTTCAATGGCTCAATGCAACGAAGTGCTTCGATGGGTAGGTTGGGTGAGTCTATTGATTTGGCGCTGGTGTCACTTGAATACACCTCACTCGAACACAACTTGGGTTCGTTTGGGAATGAGGAAAAGAAAAGGAAAAAAAAAGAACATGTAAAAGTGAGGGAAAATATGATGACTCAGAATCTCCATTGAGGACGCAAAATCTCCTTGGAGATAGCTTGGCAAAAATAAAAATCAATAAAGAGAAGAATATCTAATATTTTATTGCTTGTATTCAATGAATGTTGCGTGCCTTTTTATAGGAATACATGATGAACGCCTAATATAAATAGAACTCATATTGCCCATAAGAAAACTCCTAAATAATGTAAAACTTGTAAAACCAAAGGACTTCTAAAAATCATAATATTCTAAGAATCCTCTTTAGATTCTCCAGATTTATTCACAACACACCCCTTTAAACTGGATAATCTAGAGGACGCATGCCAAATAATGATTGCATCTTCAAAATTGCATCTTCATAAACACATTAGTATTTAAAGGCTTTGTGAATATATCTGCTACTTGAACATTACTTTTCCAGAATCCCATCAGAATCTCTTCTTTTTTCACTAAGTCAATGTAAAAAATGAAATATGGTATCAATATGCTTGTTCCTGCCATGTAAAACTAGATTCTGTGATAATGATATAGCAGATCTATTATCATAAAAATATGGACACCTCCGTCTTGATGATGATTTAACTTCTGTAGCAATTTTTGTAGCCAAATGGCTTGACATGCACATGATGTTGCTGCTATATACTCTACTTTAGTTGTTAAAAGAAATGTGTCCCAATGTGTTTTTTTATCATCCAGATGTCCATCATAATCCCTATTTGTGAAGCCAATCAAATCTGACTTCTTTGTAACAGAAAAAAAAAAACCAAAATTCATTGTACCTTTTATGTAATGTAGAATCCTCTAAGTTACTTACAAGTGTGTTTCCATCATATTAACAATTTACCAACTAATCAAACTAACTCCATGCATGATGTTTGGCCTTGTAGTTGTGAAATACATCAAACTTCCCATAATCTACTTGACGTATGCATCATCCACTTGTCTCCCATTACATATGCTCTTTCAACTTTAAACCTGATTCAAATGAAGTACAAACAGACTTGCAATTCTTTATTCCAAACTTATCTAAAATGTCCCTTGTATACTTCTTTTGGGATTTAAAAATACCATTTTTGGATTATACAACTTCAATTCCAAGAAAGTAATGTATCAATACCAATCCTTTATATAAAATTCCCTTTTCATGAAAATTTTGAAATCATCAAACATAGTGGGGTCATTGCCAATATAGATTAGATAATTTACATATAGATATACAATCATGAATTTTCCATCTCAACCTTTTTCACATATATAGTATGTTTAAAGGAATACTTCTTGAAACCAATTTTCTCAAAGTAGGAATTTATGTGACTATACCAAGCTCTAGTGCATGCTTTAGTCCATAAAGTTCCTTTTTCAATTTATAAACTTTGTTTTCCATTCTTACTATTACAAAACTAGGAGGTTAATCTACATAGACATCTTTCTTAAGATCAAAATGCAAAAAAAAAAAAAAAAATGATTTCACATCCATTTGAAAAATTTGTCTTGCATTCTGAGTAGCTATAGAGAGTAACATTCATATTGTATTATGTCCAGCAATTGATGCAAATATCTCATAGTAGTCAATTCTTGGCTTCTACTTGTAGCCTTTTGCCACCCATTGTGCCTTGTAATAGTCCAATTCTCCTTTTGGAATGAGTTTGTTTTTGAAAACTCACTTTACACCAATTGATTTATGATCCTTAGAGAGATTTGTCAACTCTCATGTATTGTTCTTCTTAATTGCTTTGATCTCTTCATTCATGGCTTTTTGTCATCTTCATAACTAACTAAATCACAATTTTCAAATAAGGAAAAATTAATAAAAGTATCTTTTTTATAATCATCATTTAGAACTTAATCATCATATTCTACCACACAATCTTTCAACCAAGTTGGTTGTTTTGTAGTGCACTTCGGCTGATTTAAAGAAGAGTTTAAACTTTTAGATGATTGTGAAGGTGAGGATGTAGAAGATGAACCAACAGATTTGAGTTAGAGGGGATAAAACTAGGAGAGTGTGGTTCCATGCTATAGCTTGCTTACTTTGTTTTGTGTCTTGGGCTTCAATGATGTTAATTAGCATATTTTCCTACCTTCCATGTCCCACTTAAAAGCCTTTGATTTATTAAAATCGTGTCCCTACTCAAAAGGACTTTCTGTAATATCAAGTTATTTAGCTTTTGTATTTCCATTTTAACCAATGAAAATATACTTCTCTCCTTTATCATCTTGCTTCTTCCTTTTCTTAGTTAGATTATGAGGATATGCTGCACAACAAAAATTTTCAAGTGATTGACATTTAGCTGTTCCCACTCCAAGCCTCCTCAAGTGTCATTTATGACACTTTTGGTGGGGCTTAAGTTTAAAAGATGTACACTCAATTAACTACTTATACTCAAAAATATTTATTTAAGTCTCTTACCTTCAACATACTTCTCATCATGTTTATGATAATATGATTCTTCCTTTCTATCACACCATTCTGTTGTGATGTGTATGAGGCTATTAACTAATGCCATATGCCATTCTTTTCACAAAACTCTAGGAACTCCTTGGAAGTAAATTCTCCACCTTTGTCTATCCATAGAATTCTAATGTGCCTTCTAGTCTAGTTCTCAACCAATACCTTAGAACTTTTTTTTGATTTTTCTTCTAAAAAATACAACTAAGTTTTTCTACTATAATCATAGTAAAAGTAAGAAAATATCTCTTATTTCCATTAGATCAAGGCTCAATGTAATCACAAATATTAGAATGAAAGTAATCTAATAAACCTTTTGTCCTTTTTTATTTACCTTTAGGGAAAGGTTCTCTATGTTATTTTCCCAAAACAAACCCTTCACATATTTGATTTGGCCGATCTATAGGATAATTCCATTATCATCTTTTTTTTTTATGCAAAATATCCCAAACTATTAAAATATAGATGCCCATATCTAAGATGATACAATCAGGAATCATCCTTCACAATTACACTAAAACATGACAAAGCTTCATTATGAATGGTTAATGGGAATATTTTATTCTTTATCATCTTTATATTTGTAATGGGATGCTTCTATTTATTTTGAATTTGATAACATTCATCTTTTATAGTGATTTCATAACCCTTTTTTTGTGGTTCAGCAAATCCTACCTACTCCACTCTCCAAGTCAAATTCACAAATTTGGGTTTCATTAATCAACTTAATCTTAATGTTACAAGTGCTATAGTTTCTTGGTGTTGGGTATGGGACTAGCAATCTCCCTTTGAGTTGGCACCATGTGCAACAAAGGGGAGACCCACACATGTCGATAGGAGGCTTGACCACCTCACTTACTGAGTCACTATGCCTTGCGAAGCCCCTCATGCCCATTAGTTGTACAAGATATGTCCGGGCTTTACACTATTAGGATATATGGATTAAGCCTCTATTCCTTGACAGCTTGAGCTTTTGGAAGAACTAGTTAAGGGGCTTGATCTTAAACCTGGTGTCAGAGTGAGGTCACAGGTTTGATTCCTAGGGTAGTTACTAGGGGGTAGATTGTTGGGTATGGACTAGCAAGCTCCCTTTGAGTCGGTGCCATGCAAAACAAAAGGGGGACTCACATGTGTCGATAGGAGGCTTGACCGCCCTACCTACCGAGGCATTATGCCTTGTGAAGCCCCTCATTCCCACCGGCTGCATAAGATATGTCTGGATTTTGTGCTATTAGGATATATGGATTAAATCTCCATTAAGTGACAGCTCGAGCTTTTGAGAGAACTAGTTAAGGGGTTCGATCCTAAACTTGGTATTAGAGTGGGCTACATAAACAATTGTAGTGAACCATTGGGCTAACCCAATGTCATCATCCTCTATGTTTAGTGAAGGACATTCTACCACACACCTTCCATATTTTGATGGATCCAATTGTGCACAATGGAGGAGAAGGTTGGAAGTATGTCTTATGGCCAATGACTTTGAGCTCTGAAAAATTATATTCATTGGCACTATTGAGGATGAAAAGAGAGTAAGGCAAAAAAATGTCAAGGTTATTAATGTCTTACTTCATGCCCTCTGCCCTACCATTTGCAAATATATCTTAACTTGTAAAAATGCAAGATAAATGTTAGACAAGTTAAAGGCATTTTCTAAAGGGTAAATTAAATTGCACTCAAATGAAACTAACTGTTCTACTGAGATTGACTTGAGTGCAGGAGACAAAGAAGAAGAAGAAGAAAAAAAGGAGGAGCAATCCCCAAAAGAAAAAGAAGAGCTGCAACTTGAAGAATCCCCATAGATTGAGGGGGAGAAACTTTCAAAAGAAGAAGAAGAAAAATAACAAAGTGAAAAATATGTTAAGGATGAAAATGCAGTAAAGTTCTCACAGAATGGGGGAGAGCAACCTCAAGAGGAAAGGAAGGACAAGGAAGAAGGTCAACTAATTGAAGAAGAACTTAGGGATAAAAAGTTTGAGAAAAGTGAAAATGTTGAAGTTGAAGAGAAAAGCCCTAAGGAAGAAATGAAAAATGTGAATAAAGGGCATCAAAAGAAAAATGTGAAGAGAGAATGAAAGGAAAGAAAAAGAAATAAGAAAATGGATGTTTCATCTTCTTCAATAAAATGGAAATCATTTGAAGAAGATTTCAAGATGAAGATCTCTCTCTAAGAAAATAAAATGTTCAGAGGGTACAATTTCATCAATCAACTATGAGCTAGAGAGAAAATTGAAGAGAAGAAGAAATATCAAACTCCACAAAGAAACAAATAGTTCTTAGATACTAGATGAAGAAGATAACATTCATAGGAACCTAAGGCTAAGGAGGAAAGGTAAGTGCATGTATGATAATCAAAACTTACATCTCTTTATATTCTGTCATAATTTACATTTAGAATCTCACATGTTTGCCTCTAATATTGATTCATTTGTACATGAATAGGATTTTTATAGCTTAGCCTAGATTAAAAGAAATTAAGACAGATCAAATTCATGATTCAAAACAAAAACATTAAAAGAAAATCCTAGAGACAATTAGGAATTAGAAAATAATATATTATTATTTAAATGACCAGCATATCTTTAGGATAAATTGCCAAAGAGGCCAATAATTTATTTAGAATTGTGAATAACTATGTGACCATCAAAAAATGATCTAAGTGTCAATAAGAAAACAAATAACTATGCTCTAATTGATTGAAAACTCATTCTTGATTTTATTGATGAAAATTATTAGAAAAGTTTTGTTAGTCTTGGCACAAAGGAGTTGAACACTTATATATGCCAACCATTGAAGTCTTGAAAAGAAAAATATTAATGAATGGCTTGGTAAAGGTTAAGAATGACAAAGATCAAAATGTGCCAAATAAAAGGACAACCCAAATTTATCAATTACAAAACAATTTCAAACTACTTGAATGATTGATGTTAATCCATGTGTAAAATAGCTTGGAATTCATATGGGAAGCAAATGCAAGTAGCATAACTATATATGCATGGTCTATATGAGTTGATCAATAAAATGAATAAATTTTGAGAATAAGCATCAGAAGTAATTAAGCAAACACTACCCCAGTTATTCATTAAAAGACGAAGATTACAGAGTATTCATGAGAAGAAATATGTTGTTGATCCTATGTAGACTACTCTTGATAAGTCTAAATAATACAGATTAAGTAATCATGAAAAAATTAGATGTTGCATGTAAGAAATTTAGGGAGAGAAAGTCCTCTAAATATAATTCCAAGTCTAAAAAATATAAAGAAAGCTAGAAATGTTATTTATATCATGTTTTATTAGACTAAGGTTCCTGAATGCACAACCTAGCAAACAGACAATAGAAAAGTGCACATTTAAACATAAGGGCTAGGAAATCAATGCAAAATCAGTAGGATTGATTTATATTGAGTAGCCTTACATTAATTATAATCTACGGTGATCACATATGAAAACACCTTTACAAGATTCTCGTGTTGAATATCATAAACACTTCATTGGATGATGTGATTAAATGATGAGGTGTAAAGAAACTTATGAATTATGATTATATGAATAGATTTGCAAAGCATTTATGAATGTACAAGAGCATACAAAAGGGCTTATGGATTTCAAAATACAACTAAACAAATGTAGTCAAAGTGAGCATGTAAAATGATATCAATTGTATTGGTGATCATCAAGTTTTTAGTTTACCTCACTTGATACTAGCTATATATTAAGATGCTTTCAAGCAAAGTTAATGATGCTTCTTGAAAATCTGGTCTTAGATGGATTAAAGAAGTATCTTCAAGAAAAATAGTTGGATCAAGCATTGTATTTAATTGTTATTGATGATCCAAAGCTTAGACTATATGAAATTAGCATTCTTGAAGATATTTTTGAAAAATTGCTAATTTCTGAGCATGTGAAGTCAAGGAACTTGAGAAAGCTTAAGAAATATTGCAATTCACATGCTTATCACATGAGGGAGTGCTACATAAAGAACAAGAGTAGTTTAATTTTGTTAAAGTAACATAGCAAACTCCAGTTAGAGGATATGGTATATATATCTTTAGAATATGGTGATCTTATCTTGGTAAATAAGTCTCCACTTGTGCATCAATTTTAAGTACTGCATCTTTAGTTAAGGTTCTCCCTATGGATTCAGTTGTGATAATAAAGTTAAGAACCTTGGAGATTTTAATGAAGATTGCCTACAAGGTTGCATGTTTCAGACCATCTTCTATAGAGTGAAGCTTTAGGAACTTATCAACTTAAATAATCACCTAGTTTATGCACAAGATTGTAGGAGTCCTATTTAGGATCAAGATAAATTTGGCAGATGTTCCACTTGCAAACATTCCTATGAACCTATCATCACAAAATGACCCCTAAGAAATCACAAATCACTGAGAATATTAGACACCCACAATTACGGTCATGCACCATCATAATGTAAATAAAAATGATGAAATGACATGTGTTTGTGATATTATGCTAAAATGTGTCAAATTTGACTGATATAATCCATAATAGGCAAAAAGTGGTATCATTAACAAGTAATATAGCGACATAAATGCTTAGTATAAACTCATACCTATTTTTGTTCTACTAATGAAAAATTTATGCAAAGAAATTCCTAAGTGTGTGCAGGAAGATCTTAACAATAAAGACAAAGGAAGAGCCTAAATGAGAAATCGATCAATTCCTCAAAGTACAATTCAAGCCAAGGAAAGAAAAGGACTTCGCATGACACAATCTCAAGAAAGATACTGAAAAGGTTTGAAAATTCAAGACTAACATCAAACAACAATAAAATGCAATTTGAAAAAGGAATAACCATAGAGATAGGCTTACTGAACTCATTTGATTCATGAATACAAGGAAAATATGCATCACACAGCTATACATTCTTGAAGTGTTTGAAAAGCCTAAACCAACATTTGATTGTTTTAAATTTGGATTGATATTGTTGGTTCCATGTAGATGAATAGCTCAAGAGGGGAGGGGAGGGGAGGGGTGAATTGAGCAAATAAAAATTATGGTCAAATAAAACTTGATGAGCCAAGAGGAAGTAGTGATGCCGTATATATGTAATTTCATGTTTGATTGTATGACTACTTCACTCTCCAAGTTCAACTTCTCTTAGTCATTCCTATGTCAAACAGGTTGTAGTGTGTGTGTGATAATGTGGATGATAACATTTTGCTTGATGAAGTAATGAAGGATATAAAGCAATTGCTCAAACAACTAATGAAAGTAGTGAAGTGCATGAAAGATAGAACAAGCAAGCAAACACACATAGTCAACACAATTTTTATAGTGGTTTGAGAACCTCATCCCTACATCCACTCTTCCAAGGGCACCAACTCATTGTGCCTTGAGTTCTATTATATCCCATATAATAGAAGTACACTAGTGT
This sequence comes from Pouteria campechiana, assembly GCA_036873735.1. Classification (NCBI taxonomy): domain Eukaryota; kingdom Viridiplantae; phylum Streptophyta; class Magnoliopsida; order Ericales; family Sapotaceae; genus Pouteria; species Pouteria campechiana. The sequence goes on from JAYJMB010044108.1 coordinate 98,139, forward strand.
CCTAGACACTCTTCTAGATTCCAGCTCTAAGGGGCATGAACAAGTATCCCAATACTCTTCTGGATTCTAGCTCCAAGGGGTGTAAACATAGTATTCTCAATGCTCTCTTGGTTTTACAAGCTCACCAAGAAGCTTATTGGTTTTAAAGATCATCAAAAAACTTATTGATTTTTTTGAGCTCACCAACAAATCATACAATGTAGTTTTCTTGAGTTCACCACTAACTCACATAGCTAATTTGACAGTACTCTTTTTGCACATTACATTGCCTTTTTTCTCAAGTTGATTTGTATAAAGATTAAGCTCATACATAAAATTATATCTCGTTGAAACTCATTAGATATTAATGCTTTAGGTATATGATTATGATAGAATGTTTAGGCTCATTATCTATCAACGTAATGGAGATTGATTATCTAGGAGGAAGCATAGTTTGATTGAAAGATGTGTTACTCTTTTGAGCTCTGTTCTTATTTTTCTCTTAGCTTTCTCAACCTTCTTCGTTGATACTATACTATCTTTATATTGATTTAGAAGCTTCTACCTATTGGAGGTAGTTGGCTTTCTATTAATGTTGAAGACCCGTTCTGATTTCTCCCATTGAAAAGATATCTTCTTGAGAAACTCACTTGTAGCTGGAAACCTTGCAGCGCCGTTCTTTGAAGAAAATGCTTTTTTGATTTTAGTAAACACTAGATAAAGACTTTTTTGGTTGACTGAGTCATTCACTAGTTTGGGAAGATGCTTATTAAGCTTGAAGGGATGTAGCCTTTGAGTATTGCAACCCTTGTCAGAGTGTAGATTGCTTTCCTTTAAATTTCTTTCCATCTTTAGCTAATCTCAAATTATCCAGTTTGCTTTATAAAATTTGCTTCAAATGTGATTATGACTAGAGAGTGGAGTTAGCGATGTCAAGCATAGATGACTTCTACTCTTCATGATATGTTATGTTTCATTTGAGAACTTTGTTAGATCATGTCTTGAATTTGTCTCTTGTAAGTAATAGACAAAGTAACTCTGAGTAGATCCACATAATAGACCACTTCATTATTGTTAGAGACCATTGTAGCAATCTACTTTATCTTCTGGTTTGTCTGTTATAAGTAACAGCTAAATCATAGAAGCACAGATAAAGTTTCAGCCCGTAGACAAAGTCTTCCAAATGGTTTGTCTATTGATTTGTCTATCATAAGTAACAGATGAAGTTATGATGAGCAGACAAATTCTCCTTCTAGTGGCTTATATAATGGTTGTCTTTTAAGTAATAAATGGCTCATTGAGGCATGAATGACTTGCTTCTTTAAAGGTTGTTTGATGGATTTGTCTCTGTTAGTGGTAGATAACTCTTATAGGTGAAGACGACAGACAGTTTTATTCTTTAGTCGATGTGCCGCTTCTTCTTTGTCTTCTATATTTTCATAGATTATAGACAAGTTCCTTTGCCTCTTTAGTTTTCAGATGAACTTTATATAATAGACAAATACTTGCATAATTTTTTCTCCATTTTAGCTTCTTCATTTGTCTAATTTCTGCTTCATTTTGTCTCTTCTTCTGCAAACTGAATTCATCTTTGAGTTATAGACAAGTGTTGATTATAATCAATTTTTTCATCTTGTCTATGGAATAATTTATTTGAATCTTCTTGATGCTATCTGACACTGACTTTATTTGTGGACAATTTGCTTGATCACTCATTGAGGCTCGAGATCCATGACTACAGATTTACTTGATGGCTTCTTTTCAGACTTTTGGTGCTATTCTTTCTGATCATTTTTGTCTTCTTTCAGTCAGTGAATTATGCTTGCTGATGCATTCGCTGTCTACTATATTCAAATTTCTTTCGTGTATGTTTAGACCTATTTTTGCAATGCTTGGGAATGCAATTGTTAGTATCGCACATATTCAGTCATATGTTGTTGCTCATCATAAAAAATTGACTGATTGCCACATGCAGTGTTTGGTTCAACATTCTCCCCCTTTTTGATGATGACAAAATATTTGAGTGAAATACTTTTCAGAGAAAGTAAAATTGTAAATGCATAGGAATTTTATGTGTGGATAACTGTGTTATGGCTCTCCTTATCTCAGTGCGCAGATTGCTTGTTTAACTTATGTAGCTTTAATGCACTATGTAATTCAACTCCCCCTGAGTAGGTGCCAAAATTAAGTTTTACTCTTGTATGGTCCTATTCTTGTATGGTCATATTTTCACTCATTGCTTATTCAGCTCCCCCTGAGTAGATACCAAAATTAAGTTTTACTCTTGTATGATCCTATTCTTGTATGATCCTATTTTCACTCATTGCTTATGACATATATTTCTCTCCCTTTTTGTCATAATAAAAAAGATAAATAATCTTTCAAGAAATAATATTCAAGTTATATGTAAAAACCATAAATTAAGAACCTCCAAGTTTTCAATTATCTGTAAGAATACAACATATAAACATAATTAAAATATAATGCAATTAATAGTTTAAACATTTTCTTTAAGCTGTTCCTCGACAATCTTGAGTTGAGGTAGAAATTCAGGATTTGCTACATATGGATGAAGAAGAGGTTTTTCCTTCAGCATTGGCTACTATCCTTCTTCTGTACAGAGTGTAACTTATGGGATTGATGAATCTCTAATTTTTTGAGGGGCTATTAGCTTTTAAGGGTTTGGAAATTGCTTTCTTAGAAATTATGGACTTGAGCTTGCAGGCTGGAACTTTATATCTCAAAGAAGGAAGAGGATTGTTTAAGGTGGGAAGAGGAAGTATTGTTTTAGAAGTACTTGACTGTGAAATTCTAGATTTCGTGGAGATAGTTCCTTTAGGCTCAATTAATCTTATCCTTTCAAAATAATCTAGATTATTGAATTTAGGAAAGGGTGGGGTAAGTTAGCAAAATATGCATTGATCTGTATGAATCTATACTATCGATATACATTGTGTGGAAGATGGAAGAATCATGTGAGGTGACCCTCTTGAAGCTGTCTTAACAAATAGGGGTTTGTTCATTTGAGGAGGGATTGGTTTGGATGATGATGATGGTCCTTGAAAATTTAGTATGAAGTTATCAATGAATTCATATATATTTGGAAGATCAAGCATGAAATTTTTAGGAAAGGGCTTTTTAATGATATCAACATTAAGCTTTATGAATTCAGGTTTATCAAAATGTGGGAATGGAAGATCTAGATAACTAAAGCTTGCCTTTTGAGCGTTCAACTCAGAGGAAACACTTTTATTTATCTTTTGTTTGTATTGAATTTCTTCTTTTGTTAATCTTATCTTTTTACTAAGTTTTATTGGTGGTGGATAGAGATTTTAGGAGATACAAATATTTGAGGTTCTTCTATAGTAGTGAGATAGAATTCTTTTGGGAAATATATAGGTGCTTTTCCTTTTTAAGAAGGAGTGAATTTTCTAGTTATGATAATGGAGTGATGAGTGGAGGTTTTTATGGTTTTGAGAATTTGTGTAAGTGGTATTTCTTAATCAAATAATTCTTCATCTAACTCAGATGGAGATGAATGTGAAGAAGATGTAGAAGTTGGAGAGTTGTGAGCAGAGGAGGAAGTTGAGAAATGGGTACTCCTGATTAGTGAAATAGATCTGGTTCTATGGACTGGAGAAGATTTTGGAGAAAATTAAGATGTTTGTGTTTGATCTTTGAAGGATTTGGCTAAAGAAATTAGAGTATCTAGTTTTTGATCTAATGAATCCATCCTAACCTTGAGAGCTGAAAAGTATGTTTGAATTATGATAAGTTTTCTTTCTAGGTTGTGTAGAGTGGGTTGAGTTGGTATAGGTGAGTGGGTCAATCTGAATGATTTTGTACAATGAGGTGGAGATGGTACAACTGTTGCCTTTGCTTCTATTGCTATTGATCTTGTATTTACATATTCCTTTTGTTGATTCCTTGATCTTTTTTCTTCATTTCTTATCCTTTCTGTAGGATCTTCATTTTCCATTCTTGCATTTTCTTTATCAGGGAAGTAATCTTTGATTAGCTCATTTATCATTTCAGTCATAAAATTTTCAGCAACATCTTCTCTATCTGGTTCATTAGTTTACATACAAGAATTAACACCTTCTTCTGCTGTTAAAGTAACTTCCTCCCTTTCTTCTCTAACAGACTCAACTCTTTCTTCTTCCTCTTCTTCTTCTTCTCCAACCTTTTTTCTTGCCTTCTTTGTTCTCTCAGTGACCACTCCTTCTAATGAGATGGATATCCCCATTCTTTTTAGTGTCACCACATTGATCATGTCTGAGTTCTTGAATTCTTCTGATACTTCATGTGATAGATTCACCTCCACCTTTTTAGATATTTTGGTCATTGCCATTCCATATTGTAGAGGAGTCTCTTTGATGAATTTACTTGGTGAAGTTGTTTAGACATAAGTTTTGCTAGATCTACCTTCTTTTTGTATTTCAGTACCTACAAAATCCTTGCATCCCTTTCTGAAATGTTATCCCTGCTTCTAATCTTGGGATATACATTGTTACTTAGGACATTATGTGCAAGTTTCAAATTTACATCTATATTCTAAGGGTTGAGACTTTTTACACCGTCCCCAATGGTTGTCTCTCTTAGCTGTGAAAATAGCTCTTTTTTGGATGTTGGCCACTTGAATGTCTGTGTCTCAATCATGGGGAGATTTAAGCATTCTTTGATGCTTTCATGGTATCTATCTATTTCCTTGTCCTCAATCTAGGATTTCTTTGTCTTAAGATCATAGTTGCAAAGAAGTATTTTTACCATTCTTGAATAACATTTATCTTTGCAACTAATGAATTTATTCCAACCCTGCAAACTTATCCAACTACATACTTTCATTTCCATTTCTTTGAAGAAATCAAAATCAATAGCCTTCCCTTTCAGTACCTTTCTTTTGTTATACTTGCTCATAAACTCATGATAGCTTTGTTTGTTATTTTGAAAGATTACCTCAAGATGCCAGTTTCTATGAACTCTTAGTTTGTGAGGTGGTTGTATCTTTTTTGATTCTTCTCTGTCCCTTCTTTTGTCGGATGTAGAATTCGCCATCTCCTTTAGTTGTGATTTTAGGGTTTTGCTATAGAGGAACTTTAGATGATTTTTGGCTGTGAGACAAATAAGGGAAAAATGGCGCCAAGAAGATGAGGAGTAGAACAATAGGAATTTGAATCACCTTCTCTTGTAAAGGGGTTTTTATCGCTAATAGTGAATGTGAGAGGTGGGACTGAGATAAAGTTAAATAGGAGATTTATCGAGTATGTCCTCGGGAGCTTCAAACGATTAATGGCAATAGATAATCTTACAGACAAAGTGATGACTGAGATGATGAGATTTTTCATTTTGTTTTTGATTCAAGATTGTCTAAGAGTATAATAGTGATTTACTTATTATTTGAAGATAATGATTTGAGTGATTAATGATATGCACAAGCAAATTATACTTTCAATATAATGTGTATGGCATTCGAAATAATATGCTATCAATTAAGTTATATTTAAGACAAATATAAATTTCTTGAAGATTTGAAAGTTCAGATTATAAAGTTACCTTATTTTCTTGAATCGATAATATACTTAAAACTGCTTACATGATTTTCTACCAGCTCTTTTTGATTCTTCTTAAATGCTTCTTTTCATTGCTTTTGTTTTTGTTGCTCCTGCATAGAGTTAATTGCTCGGATCCTTTGTACATAGTTAGCTTTGTCACAAATAATTTCTCATGCATTTTTAACAAGGTTGCAATTGGACATTTTAATCAAGTTTAGCAAGATACAAAAGTTTCAAAGTTTTTAAAGTCTATAACAAAATGATAATTCATGGAGGTTTGCAACTAACTGGTCCCTGAGCAAGAATGTTATGGAATGATTTGGCCATGAGAATCTCTTCACAAGTTAACTTCTGGTAGTTAAAATTAACTTGCGAAGCCTGCTTTGATATCACTTGTTGGTCCCATGTAGATGAATAGCTTGAGAGGAGAAGGGTGAATTGAGCAAATAAAAATTACGGCCAAATAAAACTTGATGAGCCAAGAGGAAGTAGTGATGCAGTATATATGTAATTCCATGTTTGATTGTATGACTGCTTCACTCTCCAAGTTCAAATTCTCTTAGTCATTCCTATGTCAAACATGTTGTAATTTGGGTGATAATATGAGTGATAACATTATGCTTGATGAAGTAATGAAGGATATAAAGCAATTGCTCAAGCAACTAATGAAAGCAGTGAAGTGCATGAAAGATAAAACAAGTAAGCAAACACACACAATCAACACAATTTTTATAGTGGTTTGGGAATCCCATCCCTACATCCACTCTTTCATGGGTGCCAACTCATTGTACCTTGGGTTCTACTATATCCCATAAAATGGAGTTCTAAATTCTAGCTCTAGGGGACATAAACAAGTGTCCCTGACACTCTTCTGGATTTTAGCTCCAAGGGGCGTAAACTTAGTATTCTCAACACTCTTCTGGTTTTATGAGCTCACCAGGAAACTCACTGGTTTCAAAGATCACCAGCAAACTTGTTAGTTTTCCCGAGCTTACCAATACTCATACAGTATAGTTTTCTTGAGTTCATCATTAACTCACATAGCTGATTTGATAGAACTCTTTGCACATTACATTGCCTCTTTTCCTAGGTTGATTTGTACAAAGATTAAGCTCATATATAAAATGATATCTCATTAAAACTCATTAGATACCAATGCTCTAGGTATATGATTATGATAGAACATTTAGGCTCATTGTCTATCAGCACAATGAAGATTGATTATCTAGGTGGAAGCATAGTCTGATTGAAAGAAGTGTTAATCGTTTGAGCTCTGTTCTTGTTTTTCTCTCAGCTTCCTCAACCTTCTTCATTGACACTGCACTACCTTTATATTGCTTCAGAAACTTTTTCCCATTGGAGGTAGTTGACTTTCTATTAATGTGGAAGACCATTCTGATTTCTCCTATTGAAAAGCTGTCTTCTTAAAAAACTCACTTCTAGCTAGAAAGCCTGCAATGCCATTCTTGGAAGAAGGTGCCCTTTCGATTTTAGCAAACAATGGATGGAGACTTTTCTGGTTGACTGACTCATTCACTAGTTTGAAAAGAGACTCATTAAGCCTAAAGGGATGCAGCCTCTGAGTATTACAACCTTCGTCAGAGTGTAGACTGCTTTCTTTTAAATTTCTTTTCATCTTTAGCTAATCTCTAATTATTTGATTTGCTTTATAAAATTTGCTTCGAATGAGATTATGATTGGAGAGTGTAGTCAGCAACGTCTGGTACATATGACTTATACTCTTCATGATATGTTATGTTTCATCTAAGAACTTTGTTAGATTATATATTGAATTTGTCTCTTGTAAGTAATAGACAAAGTAACTCTGAGTAGATCCACATGATAGACCACTTCATCATTGTCAGAGACCGTTGTAGCAATTTACTTCATTTTTTGGTTTGTCTATTATAAGTAATATCTAAATTATAGAAGTGTAGATGAAGTTTTAGCCCATAGACAAAGTCTTCCAAATGGTTCATCTGTTGGTTTGTCTATCGTAAGTGATAGACGAAGTTATCGTGAGTAGACAAATTCTCCTTCTAGTGGCATGGACGACTTGCTTATTTAAAGGTTGTCTAATGGATTTGACTCTTGTTAGCGATAGATAACTTTTGTAGGTGAAGACAACAAACACAGTTTTCTTCTTTAGTTGTTGTGTTACTTCTTCTTCATCTTTTATATTTTCATAGATTGTAAACAGGTTCCTTGACCTCTTCAGTTTTCAGATGAGCTTTATATGATAGACAAGTGCTTGGGTAATTTTATTTCCATTTTGGCTTCTTCATTTGTTTAATTTCTGCTTCATTTTATCTCTTCTTGTGTAAACTGAATTCATCTTTGAGTTGCGCATAAGTTTAGATTATAATCAATTTTTCTGTCTTATCAGTGGAACAATTTGTTTAAATCTTCTTGAGGTGGATGCTATCTGACACTAACTTTATCTGTAGACAATTTTCTTGATCACTCATTGAGGCTTGAGTTCTATGACTATAGATTTACTTAATGGCTTCTTTTTCAGAGTTTCAATGCCATTCTTTCTGATCATTCTTATTTTCTTTCGGTCAGTGGATTGTGCTTGCTGATGCATTCACTGTCCACTATATTCAAATTACTTTCCTATATGTTTAGACCTATTTCTGTAATGCTTGGGAACATAATTGTTAGTACCATATATGTTCACTCATATGTTGTTGCTCATCATCAAAACTTGACTGATTGGCACATGCACTGTTTGGTTCAATAAATATGTGTTGATATTCAGACATTGATTTGGATTTCATTTTACTATGAATTGATGATATATGTCTTAGTTGCATGTGATTTAACATATATAAACTTAGTTAATACAAATTAAGAATGGCTTAAAATATGTGGCTTAATGTTTGTATGTATACCTTGGTATGAATGAAAATGTTTAAGTTTTCTATGAATGCAATTTAAGATGATTACAATCCCAAGGTATTTGTTAAACCTGTTTGGGGAGCTTCTAGGTTCAAGATCTTGAATAGGAATTCAATCCCTAGTTAGATATTTTGTAATCCTTAAAAAAGATTAACAATTCTACATGATTTGGGATCTAAATGAGATTATTATATATTTGAAATTATGTAGTGTGTTTGAATGATCAATTGCTTATATTGTTGGTCCCGAAGGTTAGGCAAAACCCAAGAGAGGAGGGGTGAATTGGAAACTTAAAAATTATTTCTCAACCCCTTTTAGGATTACTCTTCCCTCTAGCAATCAATCACTCAATCAACAAATGCACAAAATAAATGATATAATAATTTTTATAGTAGTTTCAGTAAACACTCTACTCCACTCTTCTAAGAATACTTTTCTCTTAGTGTCTTGGGTTCCACTATTCCCAATAGCAAAAATACAATAGTGCTCCTAGCACTCTTCTAGATTCTAACTCTAGGAGGTATAAACAAATGTTCCCAACACTCTTCTAGATTCCAGATTTAGGAGTCCCCAACACCCTTCTAGATTCTAAATCTAGGAGGCATTTTCATAGTGCTCCTAGCACTCTTCTAGATTTTAGCTCTAGGGGGCGTGAATAAATAGCTCAACACCACCAGCTCAAGGAACTTTATAAGAAATGAATATCAGAAGCTTAAGCACAAGAATTTCTCAGTAAGCACAGGTGAAGTTTTCTAAAAGTTGAATGCTAAAGTAAATGGTCTTTCTAAAGATAGTTGAGACCCTTTAAAGAAAAGTTAAGGAAGGTTTAAATGAAGGCTCTTGACTCTTGAACAATTACAGAAGGTTTAACTCAGATTAGTAAATGCTCTCAAGAGGGTTTTGAATGATTTTCTTAATACTTAGTTAGTTCCTCTTGCTCCAACGATGCTTCATTTATAGCTGCTTTGAATTCTAGTTGTTAGTATTAGGTGAGCTCCATTAATAATAGAAGATGTTCTAATTAGTATATTTTGAATTCTCTAACTTTTGCTTATTCCTCATATGCTGAAATGCCTGCAGCACCGACCATAGAGAAGATGATTTCTGATTTCTCAATAAACCCTAGTCAAGGTATTACTGTAATGGCTACCTCTTTATTAATATAGAAATATCATTATTAATATTGAGCAAAGGACAACATTTCATTCTGACCATTGCTCGTATTTTACTTATGATAGATGAAGTGTCTATTTAGTTATCCATAAGACAAAGTTCCTTTGTCTTTGACTTTTGTAAGTAATAGATGGATCATCCTTTTTATTGCTGCTAGAGGAATCAACCGTTCAAGTTCTTTGTCTGTTGCATCGTAAAGGCAAAAATGTTTTGTTACTTTAGTGCTTCATCTATTGGGTTTGTCTATTGTAAGTAACAGATAAAGTGTTGGATCGCAGATGGGTTTTCTTCATGCCTTTGTCCCGCTTTGTCTATTAATGGCATATGATCACTGATGAATTCTTTTCTCTGCCAGACATTCCTTGCTTCTTCTACTTTATCTGTTGATAGTAGATGATCATTAGCTCATTTATGATAAATTAAGTTTCTACTCTGCCATACAATTCTTGCTTCTCCGCTTTGTCTATTGATGGCAGGCAAAGTTTTTATTCTACTGAAAAAATCTTCACTTCTTCCGCCTTTGTCTATTCTCATTAGACGACCATTAACATAGCTATGGCTTGCTTATGATAAACAAAATCTATTGTATACATACTATCTTACATCTGTCAGATATGATTTTCTACTTTGACAGACGAATGGAAACAACTGAGTTTTTTCATTCATGCTTTATCTATTACAATACTTTAACTTTTGCTTCTTTACTTGCTTAAGCCTTGTTGCCATGGAATATAATTTCTGTGCTCATTTTTCTTTAAGACCTGTAACTTGATTTTGTATGATAAAAACTTGATAATAACATTAGTACATAATCTTTAATAAAGTTTTGTTTGTCATTGAAACCATGCATTTATATCAAAACATATTATGAAGCAAAATTACAGTCCAAAGGCATATGTTAAGCCTATTTGAGAAGCCTCATAGTTTAAGATCTTGAACAGGTATTCCATTCCTAGACAAATCTTCTACAATCATTATCATGGCTAAATGATATTATTTGGTCTTGGTTAAAATTGCAATTAACAAAGAACTGTGATCACATGAAATGATTGTCTGAATATGTGTTGAAGTGATGATAATACTTATGTCATGAATAATTTCAATATTGATGGAATTCCTTTATTCTAATTAGACTACACATGTTTGAAAATAAAACAAGAATAATATTTGAAATAAGAATCGTGTAGTAAGAGGAAGAAAATGAAGAATATATGGATTAAAAAATTATGAGCTAGAATCTTTTAATTTGAGAAAAAGCTAACTAAGTCTTACATTATGAATCTTAGGAGGGGTATTTCCTTTTCCATATCTTAATTCCCCTCTCTCATATGCTAGACTCTTTTGATTATGACAAAAAGGGGGAGAGAAAGACAGTTGTGGGGAGAAACATAGATAGGGGGAGACTATATTCTATTCATTAGCATAACCATTAATTATCTCAAATCATCAAGTTTTGTCATTATCAAAAATGGGGAGATTGTTAGTTATATCTATTTAGTTTTGATGATAATAAAACTTGGTTAATGATTTAAATTCAAGCTAACGAATAGTTTTTGATATTTCAAAGTGAAGAGATAGCTTCAAAAAGAACATTCAAGAGGAAATCTACAAAAGATGTGGAGATTTCAATAGTTACAAGATACATTTTAGAGAGTGATAAAAAAGAAGAAGAATTTAGATTCTAGAGGATGTAAGAAGCATTAGAACAAGAATGTCAAAGTTTAAGGGGGAGCTTTTAGAGCTTCAAAAGTTGCATCTCAATTCCAGAGCATCTCAGAAAGAAAAATAACTTTCTACAATATGAAGATAACATTGATTAACAACCTTTAGAAGTTCTAGTGTAATAGTTTAGTGGTTTAAAGAGTTTTACAAGTTCAGAAGCAACTTCAGAAGAAGCATTCATGCCTTTAGAGGAAATTTACAGAAGATGTTGAAACTCTAGAAGTTGCAAGATATGAGTTCAAAAGTTGCAGAAAAAGGAGAAGAATTTTCAAAAGTATCAGAAGAAGAAGAACAATTTTCAGTTAAGAACATGTTGAAGCTTTAGAAGATCTAAAAGCTACTCTAGTAAGCTTCAAAACATCTTTAGATATGTTCAGAAGAAGAACTCCATGCCTTAGATGTCAAAAGAATAATTTGATTTTATTTGGAAGCAAAGGAAGCTCTTTAGAGGATATGAAATAGAGATTTAGAAGCTCTGAAGAAACACGACAATGGTAACTGACGAAGCACATGATGTTCAGATGCTCTGAAGTTTAACTTCATAGGCTTTAACACACGAGGCACTGCGTTGAAGAGAAGCCTTACCTTCAAAAGATATGAAGTTTAACTTTAAAGGCTTCGAAGCTAACTGCAACAAAGAGTCATCACATTCAGAGTAGCTTCAGAAGTTGCCTTAGAAGATTAACATAGACTTCAGAAGAGATAAAGGTAGCTGTGGGAATGCCAGCGTTCAAAGGAACTTTAGTGCTTGAGAGATTAACTTCAGATGATTTGAAGTGCATTGTTGGAAGGAAGTTCAAACCAAATTCAAAGTTCAGATGGTTTAAAATAGAGCTTAAGAGGCTCTAAAATCTAGTGCTTTTAGGTATCTAATAGAGTCTTGACCTTCAGATACCCCAACTTCAGATGTTCTGAAGAAGGGCTAGGATACAAGAGTCATGATGTTCAGAAGATTGGAAGGAATGCCACATTGCAAAGGCAGAGTCATGACCTTCAGACGCTCTGAAGTTTAACTTTAGATATTTTAAAGGAGCACTATATTGTAGAATTACGATGATCTAAAGGAGCACTACAATAGAAAGGCAATCCCACTTTGAAGTCATAACTTCAGATTGTCTGAAGCCACGACGACTTCAAATAGTCAAAATTTGAACATTTCCCTTGTATTAAATGAACTCCACCCACCTTAATAGCCAGAATTTGAATCCGACTATAAAAGGAGTAAATCTGGGACATTCAACATGTTATTGTAAGTATTAACAAAGTGATTGATAGAGTTTTAATCTTCAAAAATCTTTGCAACCCAAAGGCCAAGCACGTAACCTTCTCATAATCATTCAAAAGCTTTCAACTTTGGAATTTTTACTCAAGGCCTTCTCTACCAATACTAAGGGAAGATCTTTTACACCACAAAGAGAAACTTAAAGCTATTTAAAGTCTTCCCCTTGGGGCATAAAGAAACACATTCAAAGTCTAATCTTTTATTTTACTTTTTTTGTTGTGTATTCCTTGAGTTGGTATTGGAGACCAATCTTAAGAAAAACAAGTATGATTGTTAGAGTGTATCTCACAATCAACTTGTTAAGTTGTATTTATACCCCTTAGAACCAGAATCTAGTAGAGTGCAAGAGGTACTAGTTATGCCCCCTAGAGTTGGAATCCAGAAGAATACATAAACATTATGTTTATGCCCCCTTGAGCTGAAATCAAGAATAGTAACTTGATTGTTGGAGTGTATCTCACAATCAATTGCTAAGTTGTTTATGCCCCCTAGAGATGAAATCTAAAAGAGTGCTAGGTGCACTATTTGTATTTCATTATATAAGATAATGGAACCCAAGGCACAAGGGATGTGCTCTTGGAAAATTGGAGTAGTGAGTTTATCCTAAACCACTATATATCATGCTTTCTACATGTGATTAATTTATGTGACACCCTGAACTTTTGAGGTATAAGTAAAATATTTCTTTAAATTACACATGCTAGGTTCATGTGTATACATTTAGATTTTGAAGAAATTATAAAGATAAGTGAGTGAAATCATAAAAGTATAACTAATGATATATCTATTATGATCTATTGGATAGAAATAGTTTGAAAAAGCTATGAATAGTGGTAGAAAAAGGGGTGCATGTGCATTAGCTATTATACATCACCAGAACACCGCAAGTGGAGCAAGATAAAGTGCTCACCAGCCATTTCTAGCCCCAAAGAATCATTCCTAGCCCTCCCCCACATCCACCATGCTTGGAAATTCCATGTTCTTGTGAATTTTGATGACTTGAGCTAGGGGAATCGACAGCAAAGCATGCTGTGATGGTTTGACACGAAGAAAATGCTTGATTTCACCAATTTGATTAGTGGAGAATGGAAGCAAATTTGGGGAATTCACAAAATAGCAAGTTTTGTGGAATTCGATTGAAGTAAATCAGGAGTTGAGTGAATTCTTTTAGTAATTAACGATTTTGCTAGCTGCTGCTTCTTAATTTTTTCTTATGGGGAAAATTTTATATGGCATTGGGAATTGTTGGGTTGAAAATTGGGGAAAAGGATTATTTGAAGCATGAATTGAGTGTTAGGATGGTTAATTGAGATATTTTCCATGCTAAAACATGCGAATTTGTCAATTGGGAAGAAAACCCTAAACTGTCTATAGCTAGGAATGGAAAATCTAAGAGTTGCATGACAGATGTTCAATGAAATAACATTAATAAAAATGTGTAGTGCCATTAACCCTTGTTATGGAGCCTTTAATTGTCCCTTAATTAGGATTTAAATGGAGTAATTGGATAAACCCTAGAAAGTGTTGATTGAGGAACTTTAGTTAAGGTTGAAGTTAGTGATGTTTTATAAAGTTTAACTGGATGCAAATGCTCATGGGACTTGTATTTTACATATAGGATTTCAGGACCACTATATTAGATTGGGCATTCTGAAGTTTAAGGTTAAAAAGGGCATGGTTATCAGTATAAAGTTAAGCAAGTTTACTTTCTTTATGTAGCCGAGTTAAATTTCCATCACTATTTATTACAGGCCTTGTATTTTGATTTTGGGAAAAGTTACAATATTATGCCTTGATCATGTTTTGAGTAATGTTGGAAATATGAGAAATACTACTTGTATAAATTATGGAAATGAATGAAAGTGTGTACATGTGTAACTACTCAAGCTTTATGGTGCATTGAAATCTATTAATTGCATTGAGAGTTATCAATATATTGCTTTGGGTAATTTGCGATGGCTTGATATGTGTGATTTAGTCACAATATATGGGGGAATAACGGAGGAGAATGAAGGGTTAAATCAAGTGAATTAAGGTATAAATAAGAGGGTGAAACATGACAAATAAAGAAGCAAAATACAAAGCAAATAGGGCAAGCAAACTATGTTGAAAATTTGGGCAGCGGAATGCTGAGCCGTAGCTCAGGAAAAGTAAGGTGACAAAATTTTGGACAGGGAATTTTTGAGTTGCAACTCAGCAATCTAGAGCCGCAACTTAGGAATAGTAATGTGAGGGGATGTTGGGCCTGAGCTGCGGCTCAACAACAATAAAGTGCCAGATTTTTTTATATTTTATTTAAATAGTATATTTTATTTAGAACTTTGGAAAAAAACTTTTCTTGAAAAATTGAGGACATCATTTGGAGGTTGTAAAGACATAGAAATGAAATATAAAAATGCTAGAATGGTATATGGATGTGACACACTTAGTTGGCTTGGTGGCCTGTATGGCTGGATGTGATATGCCTAGTTGGCATGGTGGTTTGTATGGTCAGATGTGATACGCCTGGTTGGCATGGTGGCCTGTATGGTCGGATGTGATATGCCTAGTAGGCATGATGGTCTGTATGGCTGGATGTGAAATGCCTAATTGGTGTGGTGGCTTGTATGGCCGAATATTGATACGCCTAGTTAGCTTGATGGCTTATGTGGCCGAATATGGATACGCTTGGTCAACGTAGAGGCTTGAATGGTCTAGTGCATGTGACTCACCTAACTTCCTCATTAAGTGTGGATGGAGAAATCCCTATGGAGAAAAGATGGCAAGGTGGCATGGACGATAGTGGGATACTTTCGTGAGCCTGACAAGCTTCGTAGTTGGGGGTACAGGGAGGGATCGGAACACACTGAATAGGGAATGGGTGTTGTCTATTTTGTTGATTGCCTCCCAGAGATTGATTAAGGATGATACTAATGGATTGAAGAGTTATGATGAGGTATGGATATAAATAGATGAGAATAAAATGAGATGAAAGAAACATGATGATAATAATGTCATAAAAGTGAGCAAGGATAAGTCCAGTTTGGATGAATTACAAGATGATGTTATGACCATTGGTGCATTTTTCTATTGTTGTGAGACACAGTATGCTATAGATTTGTATACATATGTAATATAATCATGATTTTACTACCCTATTTTTTAATTAATGTTTAATCATATACTTGCTTATTGAGTTGCTCGGACTCACCCTATTTTTTTATTATGATTTTAGTTGACAGGTATGATGACGGAGCCCAATGTGGGGTTAGAGCTCAGGATTAGGATAGACTATGAATCGTATTGCTAAGAGTTTAAAAATATGAAATTCTCTTTTTGGCTTTTTGTGATGTATACATAAATAGTAAATTTCTAAATTTGAATGTGTGTTTTAAATTTATATAAATTAATTTGCGATTGGCATGTCATGATAACAAGATGTGTTTGAAATCTATCTGACATCCTCCATCACAATGCAACTGTCAATTCTGGACGAGCTGTGAGTGTGTGATGTTTAGTTAATGTGATTTTGGTATACATTATTATATATATGATGATGGATTATACAGGTTGGATATGGTCAATATAGAGGAAACTCTGTCACGAGTTCCTCATGATACTGCCTTTAGTAATGCCTAAAAGTTGGGGCGTTACACAGTGGTATCAGAGCAAAGTGATTACCTAATGTCCAATATGGTTAACGAAATAAGTCCCAGAATTGTGATGGTTAAGTGTTGCCAAATTAAAGCATACATGACTACAGAATTGTGGATGAATGGATCTCAGGGATGGAGAAGTATTCAAATATATGCGATGCCCCAAGGAGCACAAAGTACTTTATGAGGTCTATCAACCAGAAGGCAATGTCAAATGCTAGTGGAACAGAGAGAGTTTGATTATTTGTGAGGATGGAGTGGGCTTGTCTTGGGCTATGTACCAACTAGTGAAAGGGCTAGGCAGGCCATGGAATTTATGACCTTAATATAAGGTAAAAGAACTTGGAAGAATATGATGAACAGTTCAGGTCATTGGCAAGGTTTGTGCCATGGGCACAAATAGATTCCTTAGAGATGGCCCAAAAATTCCAAGAAGGGTTGAGATTAACAATCTAAAGAGATGTTGCTCTATTAATGCTAACCAAATATAAGGACATTTTGGAACATGCTTGCATAGTAGAAAGGGAGGAAGAAGAATACACCAAACTACGAGAAAGGAAGTGTACTAGCGATAGTGATCTAGGACGCAGAAACAAGTCCCTAATAGAGCAGGGTAGCAATGCAACTTTTGAAAAATTTTGCTACAATTGTAAGCAGTCATGGCATTTGAAGTTTGAGTGCCACTTTTACCTAAGAGGATGGGAGAAAGATGAACAAGATCCACCTTAGGGCAAATGAGAGAAATAAGTCAAATGTTTGAGTAGACACGAGAATCAGGGCATAGGAGGCCATTCACTTGTTTTCTGTGTGGTGAACCCGATCATATGTGGCGCGATAGTCCTTCCTTACATAGGAGTAGTGAAAGTGTAGCCTTTCGAGTGCCACCACAACCTAAATATTGCAGATTTCATTTTTGGAGTAGAGGTCATGGACCTAATACTGCTCTTGGATGCCAGTAGGGAGATCAAAGGCCTTAAAGGACTGCAGTAGTTTAGGCAACTAATGCCCAGAAAGCTCAAAAAATGGACCATTTGGTCATGGGTAATCTTTTCGTTTGAGATTGCATGACATATGTATTATTTGACCCAGGTGCATCTCAATCTTTCATATCTATTACATTTGTGGATAGAGCGAAGTTAGCTTAATATCTTATGCATTTTATGATAGAAGTGTTTACTCCACTGAAAGCAGTTAGCATAGCTTCTAAGGCATGTTATGACATTCCCATAGTAATTGAGAGTAGACATTTTTATGCTAATTTGATTGTCTTAAATATGGAAGGTTTGAATATTATATTAGGTATGGATTCGCTAGCTTGGTATGAAGCTAAAATTCATTGTAAAACTAAATAAGTGATTCTTAAAGCTCCTAATGAGGTAGAAATCATCTTTAAAAGTTTGCCTAAAGATGAGGTACCTAAATTGGTATCAGTTATGAAAGCCCTCAGCTTAGTGCGAAAGGGGTGTGAGGCCTATTTAGTATCCACCATAGATGCCCATTTTGACCATTGATTACTAGAAGATATACCTGTAATATGAGACTTCCTAGATGTGATCCCAGTTGAATTGTCTGAATTGCCTCTAGAACGGGAAGTGGAATTTTGTATGGATCTTTAGCCTAGAGCAGAACCAATATCTAAAACTCCATATCGGATGACACTGGCAGAATTGATAGAATTAAAAGTACAATTGCAGGAGTTACTAGATAAAAGATTTATCTGCCCTAGTGTATCACCATGAGGTGCATTGGTATTATTTGTAAAGAAGAAAGACAGAAGCCTATGATTGTACATTAATTAAGAGAACTGAATAAGATGACCATAAAAAATAAGTATTCATTACCTAGTATTGATGATCTGTTGGATCAGTTGTACAAGGCTACCATTTTTTCAAAGATTGATTTGTAGTCGGGATACCATCATATGAGAATTAAACTGGTAGATGTACCTAAGACTCCCTGAACTAAATATGGGCATTACAAAATTCTAGTAATGCCATTTGGGTTGAGAAATGCTCCCAAGGTTTTCATGAATTTAATGAATAGGGTGTTTAAACCCTACCTAGATCACTTTGTAATTGTATTTATTGATGATATTTTGATATATTCTAAACGCAAAGAGGAGCATGAATCTCATTTGAGACTAGCACTGCAGAGGTTGAGAGAAGAGAAACTAGATGCTAAGTTAAAGAAATGTGACTTCTAGATGAACAGTGTAGATTTTCTAGGCCATGTACTCTCAGGAGATGATTTGTGAATCTCCATAAAATAGAGGTTGTAGTGAACTAGACTAGACCAAGTACAGTGATAGAGGTTAGAAGCTTTTTTGGGGTTAGCTAGGTACTATAGAAGATTTGTTGAAAGATTCTCCATAATTGCTATGCCCTTGACTCAATTGACTTGTAAAGGGGCCTAGTTCGAATGGAGTGAGCAATGTGAGGAAGCCTTCCAAGAGTTACAAAAGTGATTAGTGGAAGCGCTGATCCTTATTATACCGTTGAGAAGGGGCAGATTTTTGGTTTACAGTGATGCATCTAAGAATGGATTAGGTTATGTATTGATGCAGAATGAGACTGCAATTGCTTATGCATTTTGATAGTTGAGGCCTCATGAGCATAATTATCTGACCCATGACCTGGAATTGGCAGTAGTGGTCTTTGCCTTGAAAATCTAGAGACATTACCTCTATGGGGAAAAGTGTGATGTGTATATTGACCACAAAAGCTTAAAATACATCTTCACCCAAAAAGAATTAAATATGAGGTAGAGACGGTGGTTGGAATTATTAGAAGATTATGACTCAACTATTCATTATCATCCAAGAAAGGCTAATGTAGTGGCTGATGTTCTAAATAGAAAATCTAGGATTAGTATATGGCATGCATGCTCACACAGAAGAAAGAGTTATTTCAAGAACTAAGGTGTTTAGACTTTCATGTGGGGATGAAGGGAATAGCAGTCCAAATATGCCAATTAAGTATTTAGCCAACCTTACTAGATGAAATCAGGGTAACCCAAGAAAACAACATAGATAAGGAATTTTAGAGAGTAAAAACAAAAGCTCAGAAGAATGAACTACCCAATTTTCTGATGGGCACAGATGGTATTTTAAGATATCTAAATCGAATAGTGCTTCTTAAGGGAATTGCAGTGATAAAAAAGTATTAAAGGAAGCAAATTATTCCCCATATACCATTAATCTTGGCAGTACCAAGATGTATCAGGATTTGAAATCTTAGTATTAGTAGACTGGCATGAAAAGTGACATAGCCAAGTATGTGGCTTAGTATTTGATATGTAGAAGAGTGAAAGCAGAGCACCGAAGACCAGGTGGTCTATTGTAGCTTATTGAAATTCCTGAATGGAAGTGGATAGATAATACCATTGATTTAATCACAAGCTTACCAAAAACAATAATGAGATTTGACAGTATTTGAGTGATCGTAGATAGACTAACAAAAGTGGACTAACAAAAGTGGTTCATTTTATGCCAGTTAAAACTACTTTTACTACTAAAAAATACGCATGGATTTATTAGAAAGAAATTATGGGATTATATAGTGTGCCTAAAGTCATTGTTTCAGACTTGGGATTGGTGTTTACTTCTAAATTTTTGAAAGCATTGCTTAAGGCAATGAGGACACATCTTGATTTTAGTAGTACTTATCACCCTCAGATAGACGAGCAAGCTAAGCAGGTAAATTAGCAGATAGAAGACATGCTTAGGGCATGTGTCTTGAGTGGGGCAAGGCTTGGATCCAATATCTGACTCTGATTTGATAAGTCAAAAATAGATTAAGGAAAGTATTAAAGGAATGTTCAAATAAAAAGATATTCGAAAGGCACGTGAAAGCATTTCAGCACTTGTTTTTTAAGTTAAACATGAAAAGATCAAAGGTTAGGAAGAAATCAGACTTAATCAGAAGCAATCAAATGCAACTCAGAACCAAATCAGAAACAACCTAGAAATTCTTTAGAAGAAAAATTGAAAATCAGAAGTAGCACAGAAGATGAGTTAGCTATACAGAAACGTGATCGAAGAAATCTAGCACTGCATAGAAGCTAGACAGAAAAAGGATAGAATACATAGAAATAAGTCAGAAGCAAAATTCCTAAGCACAAAAGTAAATCAGAAACAACACAAAGATGCACAAAAGCAACTCAAAAGGACTATTCTATTATCCAGAAGCAACTCAGAAGCGACACAGAAGCAAAAATTATTACACAAAAGTAATAAAGAATCTGTCAAAGTACAGAGAAGCGATGCAGAAATCATGCAGAATCAAGTCAAAAGAAATATCAGAGACATGATCGATTCAATATCATTTCATAAAGAAATACAGAAGTAAGGATCAAACTTCATAAATAAACCAGAAGATACAAGGAAGTTGTTCAGAAGACACATAGATGACTGTTGAAGAATAAGACAATGGACAGAAACCCTCAAGAGAAAACTACCAAAAGTCTACTAACTACAAAAGTACAACATAACCGCTTTAGAAGTTCTATTAAGGCATAAACCAAAGCACAGAAGTTTTGAGCACTCTACTCAGAATCTCTGAATTTCGACAACGCACAGAAGTTATCACCAAACCTGCCTAACTTGTTTGAAAATGATGCCAAAGGTTGCAATAGCTAAAAATTCAAATCCTATATAAAGAGGATTAAGAAAACAACTATAATAACAAAGAGATTACATTGAAAATCATTATGTTAGAGAAGAGCATTTATAGTTGTCCATCATTCAACTTCATTTGCTACGTCACTGTCAAAGCTTTCAGAATCTTCAGCATTAGATCTGCATCAACTTCAAAAGGAGTTTGAAAATGATATCATTGCTTACTTTACTCTTTCATTTAAGCTTTTGCTTTCGTACATACTAGCCTAAAATAAGAGGCATTGTTATTATACATTTTACATTAGAAAACCAGTGAGTTGGTTGGTAAGCTCTATAAGACCAACTATTTATAAGAGTTTCTGGAGAACTTGGAAAACCAGTAAGTTAGTGGTAAGCTTGAAAACCAACGTGTAAAGAGTTTCTAGTGAACCTATAAAACTAGTGAGTTGTTGATGAGTTTGTAAAACCAACAAGTGTTATATTGGAACCTGAGTTCAGTAAAGGAGACTGATTTAGAGAAGTGGAGTAGGAACCTAGGAAGGGCCGAACCACTATAAAAATACTATATATGTGTTGCAAGTTATTCTCTTTCTCATTTTAAGCACACATAATTATTTATTGGCCAAAATTTTTGGAAGCTCAATTCACCCCCCTCTTGAGCTACCAGTCTATAAGGGAACAACAAGTGGTATCAGAGTAGACTTCAGTAAGTTAATTTTTAAATGTGAAGAGATTCAAATGGTTAGTATGTTCCACAATACATCTATATAAGGGCAATCCACTTCCAGACCCCCACTTTTTGATGGAACCAATTATGGGTATTGGAAGATGAGAATGTAAAACTTCTTAACTGCCATAGACTACCAATTATGGCTTATAGTTAATAATGGTAAGATCTCGTAAACATAGAAGATAAATACACTTCAGAGGATATACAAGTAGTGGAATGTGATGCTAAGGTAAAAAACTGCCTCAACTGTGCTTTAACCTCTTCTGAATTAAAAAAAATTTCTACATGTGACCTAGCTAAAGAAATCTAAGATAAGCTTTGAGTAGCACATGAAGGTACAAAATAGGTAAAAGAAATTAAAATAAATATTCTAGTGCAAAAATATGAAGCCTTCTCCATGAAAGAATTAGAAACTATCTCTGAAATGTTTGGAAGGTTTCAGAAAATCACCAATGGACTAAAGAGCTTGGGAGAGAAATATGAAAAGCCCAAGTTAGTTAAGAAAATATTAAGATCTCTACCTAAATTCTGGATGCCTAAGTTAACTGCTATACAAGAAGCAAAGGATCTAAGTCAAATGAAAGTAGAAGAACTCATTGGATCCTTATGACCCATGAAGTCTTAATAAAACAAAAGGCTCTAGATGAATTCAAAGGTAAGAAGATTACTCTACAAGCTGAATTAGAAAATGAAGAATCTTTAGAAGAAAACTCAGCTAGTGAAGATGATGAGGAAATGATAATGCTAACCAGAAGATTCAGAAATGTAATTAGAAAGAAGAAATTTGAAAACAACTTCAAAAGCAACAACAAGAGTAAGGAAAAGAAGAAGGAGATTTCAATATGTTACAACTACAACAAATCTGGACACATGAGATTTGATTATCCAAAACTAGATAAAAGGCGAGGAGATAAAAAGAAAAGGTATAATTCTTACTTTGATAAAAAAAATACTTCTAAAAATAGAAAATTTAGAAAGAAGAAGAAAGCAATGACTATTGGGAAATGTTAGAAAACATGATAAAAGAAAGTTTGAGTGAAGCAAAAGAAGAAAATGAAGCTCAATTTAGCTCACTCAACCCCAAAGAAAAGGATCAGGAGGAGCATCATACAGGAATAAGCTTCATGGCTATTTATGAAGATGAGGTAAATTCAAAAACTGAAACTTCTGATTTGGAAGAATTACTAGATGAATTATACTCAGATTTTAAAAATTTAAAAGCTAAACATAAAGAAACTAAAAGAGAATTAGAAAAGATAATCTATGAATGTTCTAAGATAAAACAAGAAAATGATCAACTCAAAACCAACATTAACATAGAAGTTGAGAAAATAAAAGCAAAAAATCATGCTCTTAGAAAAACATTAACTTCAACACTATTTAAACTAAAAATAAAGAAAAGTAAAGAAAACCATAGAAAGAAAACTATCAATTTTGAAAAAAATTAGAACCCAAACAAAACCAAATTTGGGCACCAAAAATTATTGCTGACATAACGAATACATCAATATCAACAGATAATTATTTAGTAGCATCTAAGAAGCAATGGGTACCAAAATATTCTGCTACTAACCCACCTGGACCCATTCCTGAATGGGTACCAAAAATTATAGCTTGATTTTATTATTATAGGTGCGTTTAAGAGCCATAAGTAGTAAATGGTATATTAATAGTGATTGCTCAAGACACATGACAGGAGAGAAGGAGCTATCCATAGAATTAAAAGCTAAAAATGAAGGAACATTTACCTTAGAGATAATGGAAAAGGAAGAGTAGTTGAGATTGGTAAGATTAGCCAACCTCCTTCTATTACTATTTCAAATGTTTTACTAGTAGAAGGATTAAAACACAATTTGCTAAGAGTTAGTTGATTTTGTGATAATGGATATAAGGTTGTATTTGAATCTCATATATGTTTTGTAATAGATAGTTCAAATTCAGTTGTAGTACTTTGTAAAAGATGTGAAAATGTGTACTTAATAGATTTAAATGATATCCAAGAAAAATGTCTTGTTGCAAATAATGAAGATTCCCTATTGTAGCATAAAAGACTTGGACATGCCAACAAATTCATGATTGAAAAACTATATAACAAAGATCTTGTAGTTGGCTTACCTAAACTGAAATTTGACCAAAATGAATTATGTGATGCTTGCTTAAAAGGAAAGCAAGTTAGGGAATCATTCAAATTAAAGAAAGAAGTATATATAAATAAACCACTTCAATTGTTACAAATGGATCTCATTGGACCAACAAGAACTAGAAGTCTTGGAGGGAAACATTATGCATATGTCATTATAGATGACTATTCTAGATTCACCTAGATAATGTTTCTTGCTTCCAAAGATGAGACTTTTTCATTCTTTGAAACATTTACCAAACGTGTACAGAATGAACAAAATTCTCACATAGTAGCCATAAGAAGTGATCATGGTGGGGAATTTAAAAACTAGAAATTCACTACTTTCTGTGAAGGTAATAGCACACATTTTCTGCACCAAGAACACCTCAGTAAAATGGAGTAGCTGAATGAAAAAATAGATCCTTGTAAGAGATGGCAAGGATAATGTTGAGTGAATATGACTTACATTAATACTTTTGGGTTGAAGTAATGAATACTTCATGCTACATCATTAACAGAATTAAACCAAATCTATAGTCAACAAAACCCCATATGAATTATATTATGGTAGAAAACTAAACATCTCTCATTTCCACACCTTTGGTTGCAAACATTTTATTCTTAACAATGGAAAAGAAAACCATGGCAAATTTGATAGCAAATCTGATGAAGGCATTTTCTTTGGTTATTCCATTGTTAGCAAAGAGTCTACAATCTGAAAAACAAGAATGTAGAGGAGTTCATTTATGTAAAATTCAATAAAAGTACTAACCCCTCTAGAAAGATAAGCGATTTTAATGATGAGATAAGAGAACTTACCACTTCTATGGAGAAAATAAAAATACAAGATGAAGAGAAAGATTTTTCACAAATAAAAACACACAAAGAGGAAGAAAAACAAGATGATGAACCATTCATCAATGAGGTAAATAATGAAGGTAATAATACTCTTCCAAAAGATTGGAGATTTATGCATGATCATCTTGAAAATCAATTAATTGGTGATGTTTATGATAAAGTAAGAACTAGGTCTTCACATCATCAAGTATGTAGTAATTTTGCTTTTATTTCTCAAATTGAACTAACTTGCATAGATGAAGCTTTAAAAGATGAAAATTGGATAATAGCCATACAAGAGGAGTTAGATCAATTAAAATGTAACAATGTATGGAAACTTGTTCCAAGACCTAATCATTAATCAGTTATAGGAACTAAATGGGTTTTTAGGAACAAATTAGATGAATCTATAATAATAATAAGAAATAAAGCAAGACTAATAGCAAAAGGATACTGTCAAGAGGAAGGAATAGACTTTGAAGAATCATATGCTTTTGTTGCCAGAATTGAAGCCATTAGAATGCTATTAACATTTACATCTTTCATGAACTTCAAGCTTTATCAAATGGATATTAAAAGTGCATTTCTAAATGATTTTATAAATGAAGAAGTTTATATAGAACAACCTCCTAGGTTTGAAGATCCTTATGATTCAAACCATTTCTTGAAACTCAAGAAAGCTATTTATGGATTGAAGCAAGCTCCTAGAGCATGGTATGAGAGATTAAGTAAATTCTTAATAGAAAATGGGTTTACAAGAGGTGAAGTAGATACTACACTCTTTGTTAAGCATGACAAAAATAATATTCTAATTATTCAAATTTATTTAGATGATATTATATTTGGCGTAACTAATGATAAATTATGTCAAGACTTTTCTAAAGTAATGTAGGGAGAATTTGAGATAAGTTTAATGGATGAGATGAACTTCTTTCTGGGACTTTAAGTAAAACAGATGAAGGAAGGAATCTTTATCCATAAACAAAATACACCAGAGAACTACTCAAGAAATTTGCTCTAGAAGAAGGAAAACCATTAGCCACACCAATGAGGACATCTATCAAAATGTATAAGGATAGAAAATAGATAAATCTATTTGTGAGAAATTACACAAAAGCATGATAGGATCTCTTCTATACATAATTGCTGGCAGACCAAATATTATATTTAGTGTATGCATGTGTGCATAATTTCAGTCAGATCCTAAGGAATCACATCTAATTGCTATTAAAAGAATATTTAGATACCTTTTAGATACTCCAAATCTTGGATTATGGTATCCAAAAGGTTTAAACTTTGAATTAGTAGGGTACTCTAACTCAGACTTTGCTGGATACAAAGTAGATAGAAAAAGTACCTCTGGAACTTGTCAATTTCTTGGAAGCATGATCATATCATGGTTTTCAAAGAAACAAACTTCTATAGTATTATCAATTGCTGAAGCTAAATATGTACTTGTAGGTAGTTGTTGGGCACAAATTTTATGAATGAAACAACAATTGAATGATTATAGAATAATATATGTTGATACTCCTATTAGATGTAACAACACTAGTGCAATAAATCTATCAAAAAATCCTATACCACATAGAAGAATTAAACACATAGAGGTTAGACATCATTTTATTAGAGATCACGTACAAAATCATGATATCTATTTAGAATATGTACCAACTAAAAATCAATTAGTAGATATTTTTACAAAACCTCTTCCAGAAGATAGATTCTGCAAAATTAGAAGAGAACTTGGTGTAATAGATCTATGCTCATAAAATACATATTTAATCCTAATGTCTAAATGCCTAAAAATACTTATAAATATTAAATAAATTGATTCAGAAGTATGACAAAAGCAACACATAATTTTTGAATATATATTAAAGTCCTTCAGAAGTAGCATAGAAACTTTGTCAAACCATTTAACGCATGTCAGAAGTCACACAAAAGTTCTATAACACTCACTTAGAACTTCTGTTACATGGTTCTGCTGAAAATTGCACTTCTGCACGCCTGAAACCTGTTCTGCAAAATTTTTGAGATCACGAACACAGAAGTTTTGTTCAACCTCTGTTCTGCACAGAATTTCTACCTCTTGTATTCCACATCTGCGCAAGGTACACAGAACCACTGAGGATATTAGCTCAAAACCTCTGTGTAAGCAATGTATTGCATGAACTTCTGTTTAAACCCAACAGAAGCTTCGATTCCCTTAAAACCCCAAGTTCAAAATTTCTTTGTCACTATATCATTCCTCTGAGCTCATTCTATAGAAAGGTGATTCAAAATCCTTTCTTCTTCTGCATTTTTTCCTCCATTCACCTGCTTCCATCTCATTCACATTAGAGATATTCCATCTCCAAACCTTTGGAGAACTCCTCTTTTCTACCTCCTAAGTTAAAAATTTCATTTATTACTATAATGGCATAAACAAAAAGGGCTAGCAAGCAAACAGAAGTCTCTAATTCTAAAGAAAGAAGAATGACAGAGGAAGAAACACCAAAAAAAAAGAAGAAGAATGGAAGATTATGTTCTTAAGGTAATCTTCAATAGTAACTCCTCTGCTTGTAATAAGTTTTGTAAATAGGTTGAAGGTAGAAAGATAGTAAAAGGAAGGGCATTTGATTTCAAAGCGTTTGGAGAGAATGAGTTTAATCTTGAAGTAACAAATTGGATCAGATTCTAAGGATGGGGAAGTTACATGGGCTACAAGGATAAGTCATACACTAGACTGATTCAAGTCCTTATTCCCAATTTCAACTACAACAATAGGACGATAGGAAAGAAAGAGATAGATTTATCTTTAGAGAATATTAGAAATACTTTTAATATTCTTGAGATTGAAGATCAAGAGATTAAATGGCCATCAAATAGGACTAGTCTGTATTCAGATTTAGCTGAAGTAGAAATCAAAGAAAGTGCAACCTACTTACATGTCAGTCATCTGAATTTGAATTTTAAGTTAGCTCATATGTCAATTTATAACAACATATATCCCAAGATAGGAGGCATTGATCAAATTTTCGAGAAAGAAGCCAAGATCTTGTGGGCATTGAAGCATAAAAGAAATTAGATTTGGCTCAAATAATAGCTGATCAGTTTTACTTGGTAAAGACTTTCACCAAGTATTATTTGCCTTATGGGATGGTCATGAGCAAGATCATGAAAACAACAAATGTGAACCTCTCCAAAGAAGATGGAGAAAACTACATGGCAAGAGAAGAAATTAACAAAGAAATAGTGAAGAGAATTGGCTTCAAGCTAAATCCACAAGGGTGGATCTCCCAAAAGCCAAGGAAAGAAGAATAGATAAAGAGAACAACAATTAGAGAAGAAGGAAGAAGGCAAGAAACTATGGAAGAGCCAACAAGAAAGAAAGCCATAGAAAGGAATGAGGAAGAAACAAAAATAGAAGATAGAGAAGAGAGTATAGCAGCTATACCCTCTAGACCATCTTAAACTCAACCTCAATCCTCCATTCCTCCACCTCAATCATCCATTCCTCCAGCAACACCAGCCACTTCAATTCCCACTTCACAACAAATTCCACAGCACCTAGAGGAGAGATTATTCATGATGGAACACTTTTTGCAAACCTTAGCTCTCCAGATGAATAGATTGGATCATAACCTTTCCACTGCCATGTCTTCTATGATTCTAAGAGCTGATAAGATTGACCAGCGACTAGATTCTCTACAAGCTCTACTAGAATCATTCAAAGGTCAAACTTATCATTCCCATTTTACTCCACCTCAAATCCACTTCTCTCCACCTCCAACTCATTTTTCTTCACCTTTATATCATTTCTCTCCACCTAGACCAAACTCTCCAATTACAGTGATGTCTTCCCCCTCACTGTCTCAACATCCATCATCCCCCATAATTCCATAGGTTGCTCAACCTGTGAGCTAACCTACTGATGTCACTTGCTCCACTCCTCCAATACAGCCATATCAGTTACACCAAATGGAGCCCAATCATTGCCAGAAGATTATCTTACCAATTCTCATAGGGTTATTGTTAGACATGGGATGTATCTCATCATAGTGCCTTTACCTAGAGTTTATTTTCTTCCTCTAGGACCATCCATCTCTTTGGACTGGACTTGGATGGATCTCATTCGATCAGTAGAAGTAATTCCTGAATGAATTAAGAAAATTCCACCAGAATGGGACAACCCTCTAAATCATCTACCAAATTTCAAACCTCCTCTGGAATGTTTATATTCTCCCTCTCTACCAAAAACCTCTCCACATCCTCCTCAAAAATCAAAAGAAGAAAGTTGTGACATTCCTCTTCGTATCTATCATCTAATTAGACTCACATATTTTGAATTCTTTGCTCAAACAAAAATAAACTCTGACATTGCAAGAATATTCATAGCTCATAATATTTTCATTCATCCTTCTACACTTCCATTTCCATAAATCACAGATCAGAATACACTTTCTAGAATCATGTTGAACCTTGATCCCCCTTTCACACCCAAGGGTCATGAAATCAATATTCCTCAGTTAGCATCCTTTCAAGATGCATACACTGAGAAGCTTCTTCAGATGCTTCCAGCATCAAGACCCACTAGAAGAGTATTTTCATCTCCCTTAGGACCCTTCATTAACATCTTAATAACTGAGGAAGAACACTTATTCTATTCTACAACAAATTTGCAAGCTATTGCTAATAATCTTCCACTCCCTTATCCTCAGCTTGTTGATCCATCTATTTCTCAAAAAATATGGATCAATTCTTAAAAACCACCACCCACTCCAAAACCCAAAACATCACTCCCTCCAAAGAAAGCCACAAAACCAACCCAAAAACTATCTCCAAAGCCAAAGACAACAAAAAAATGTCCTACTGTCTCAAAACCAAAACCACAACCAAAACCATCACTTTCTACTCCCTCATCTCAGCCTTTCAGTGCCAAACCTAAGAAGAAGCCTAGAATTCTACCTCCCAAAGAAAACAAAAAGGCCCCTCTTGAAAGGATAACCATGTAGTATCAGGAATACATTGCAAGGATGAATGTCAACACAAAAAACATCTTAAAAGGACTTCATCCAGTCTTTCCAGAACTTCTAGCCCCAGAACTTTGAAACCACATTGATTTCATCCATGTTCATTTCTATGGAACAACTAAATATACTCATGAACCCCCCACTGCAATTCTAAAGATCCCACTTTCATTCCTTCTCCTCCTCCTAAGAAAATAGCTTCTAAACCCAAGTCATCTCCCACAAAACCTTC